>CATIWO010111706.1:0-14626 GCA_949673435.1 Macaranga tanarius | reverse complement strand
ACCTTACTTCATAGTTAGGGTTGTAAAACGACGGAGTTTATGCTAACTATTTAAAATACATTTTTAAAAAATTCATAAATATATGAAGATCGAACAGGTACTATAAATGAGCCAAGTTACTAGACAGCTACTTGGAACTTAATTTAATGGAAGCTCATTTTAACTGGTATATTAAATTATAATAGTTTTATGAAAAAGTGTGTCATATTCATAATTTTTGTATGTGTTTTATATAATTCAAAAAATAATAAATCAAGTTTAAATTATTCAAATTTTGACTCGTAAACAAGTTTGAATAAAAATTTGAAAGCTAGTTTAATTTTAATATATTAATAATTTGATATTAGATATATAATATATAAATTTTATTCATAATAAATATAAATATATTTAAAAATATATCATTAGAATAAAATTATAATTTTTACTAAATATATTATAACTTATTTAATAAATAATTTATTTTAAATTTTTAATGAATAATTTTAATTTATAGTTTGTATTTTTTAGAATTATTGTAACACCCACATTCTAAGATACATATTCCTTCATTATGCATTTCATTTCATACATAGTAGAATAGTAGACTTAATTTAAGATTAGGTATGTTTATGAATTATAGATAGGGACAAAATTGTAAGGAAAATTTAATTAGATTGACACAATAGAAAGTTTAGTGGTTTATATGCAATATTCGCACTTCAGTAAGGAGTAAAGGGGATGTTATGGTGATAAACCTCCTCAATTATCTAGAGATTTCTTCAATTGAACCACATGCGTGTGTTAGAAAATTGAAGAGGAGAAATTCTATAAGTAAGAGTAGAGTGATCTTTGAAAGGGTTTAGAGAATTTGATCTTGCTTTTATCATCTAACAAGAGTTTTGAAAATTTTAGGAGCATTAGAGAACTTGAAGATTCCATTTGGTAAGTTTATGCATGCATTTTGTTAATTGAAATTAAGTTTTATTTGTTACAAAGTTCATGCTCTGTTCCAGAAATTTTTAGTCTTAGTATTTTTATCATAACTTAAGTTGTAGAACTTCACATTGAGCAAGGTTTGATGATGATGATAAAAAAATAAAAATAAAAATAAAAAAAATAATAAAAAAAATTCAAGGAGTTCTCTACAACTTTTATGTTTTGAGTTTGAACTGAAATTGTCATTAGAAGGGTCTAACAGAGCTTGACTTTTTATTGCTCACTCTGATGGCTCTGTGTGACCTGATTGTGTTCAAAAATTCATAAGTAATTCTATACATTTCCAAATTATATAATTCTAATTGGTAATTAAAGTAGACTCATAACCCTAGCATCAGTAATAAAATCATGGCCATAGTACTTGTCTACATAATTTTAGAGCATATCAAACTTGGAGCAATAAGTTGCACTAGTTGAGCTTGGGTGCAAGTGTGATATTTTATTTCCATTAAAGTTTGATATATGGTTATGTGTAGGAATTGCAAAAGATAAGGAAGACACAACTAACTAGGAGAAACTTTATTTCCATTAAAGAATTGGGAAGCCTTTTTGGTAAGTAGTTACTAATATAATATATATATTTGGTTTCTCTTGTATGTTATAATTGTATTGTTATGATTGAGCTATGTAAGTTATTTTATGTGGTAAAGCATGGGATGTATAAATCTTAAGATATGTAATTGGATGTATTGTGAACTTTGAGTATTGCTCTTAAAATGTAAATGATTGATATCCCTAGAAGGCCTATATGGGCCCAATCCCAAAAGTTCAAACCCAAAGAAGATTTTATGTCTATATGGGATTACTATGTGATAAGGATAAAGTCAATTAATTAGTAAAGGACAATAATTCTCAATATACCAATTCGAGTGAGATTAGGTATGTCTCTTTTATGCCTATATATAGGCTCATACTTCTCATTATTAGATCTATCTTGAATATATTTCTCTCTAACTTAAGCATCGGAGAGCCTACGGATCGAGGATCTTAGGTTTATCTCAGTTTTTCTTATGCTTGTAGGTTCGAGAGGGAAGTTCACATTCATCAATTGGCGTCGTCTGTAGGAAACATAATTCTTTATTTTTTCCAGTTCAAATTTATCAATTCCTTGTGACAATATTGACATGACAAACACATCAGAGCCTCCGCCTCTTCAAAGAGGAACATCTACCAGCACGGTGGCTTTCTCTCCAGCCATTCCATCGATATCTCAAGGGAGTGACTTCTCACAACCCCTTAGATCTGAACCATTAAATTTACCAAATAATTCATAACCTAGAATAACAATCGGAGCATCCCCATCATATTATGCTCCTTTTCAATATATATCCAGGCCCGTTCCAACCGTTCTTTTTCCAAATTTACCTGAATTTTCAACTTCACCTAATTTGGCTGGAACAAGTTAGACCCTAATTCTACCAAATCTACCACCATTATTCAAGGAGGCATTAATTAATAGTCTCAATACTCAGCTCCACATGGTGCAATAATAATTATTGTATTTAACTCAAGAAGTAGTAGCTGATATTCCTATTTTCGGAGCCTCCACTCCTATATCCGCAGCACCCATTAGAGCAACCATTAACGCTCCACAAATTAAATGATTACCACTCTACAACAAGTAAAGTGAATCATGTGAACATAAGAGTCGAAGACAGGAATCCAACTCAGAGTAAGTATCAGAATCTAATGTTCCTAGAAGAGAGAGAACTGAATTCAATCGTCAGTTATGTGAAGCAATGCACAAGGTTCGAACTGGACCTGATGAAATAGAGGAATGTATACTAGATGAAAGCACTTCGTTCGTTAGTAACATAATGGCAACACTAATACCTTCCAAGTTCAAGGTTCTGCATTTATATCATTATAATAGGACAGGTGATCCCATAACTCATGTCTCTATGTTTTGTATGAAGATGATATTACAAGAAAATTAATGATGCCATTATGTGCGGAGTGTTTCCCACTACGTTAACGAATATAGCTCAAAGATGGTTTCATAGACTTCCGAAGAACTCTATAGCTACATTTGAGGAATTGGTGGAACAATTTAGGATTCGATTCATCACGAACATTCTGCCTAAGAAAAATATTAACGATTTATGACTCTGTAAGCAAGGTGATAATGAGACACTTCGAAGTTATTTTGACAGATTCAATAAAATCGCTATACAAATAGAGTACCTGAGTAATGAAGCAGCAATAGATGCACTAAAATATGGAACAAAAATGGGAAAGCTCAGAGATAAAATAATGATAAAAAATCACAAACTTTTCCAGAAGCAATGGCTATTGTAACAAAACTTATCGATTTAGATGAAGATAGAAGAGAGATGTGGAGAAAAGAAAATGAAAAAAATGGGGTGAAAAGAAAAGATGAGAAAAAAAGACACAAAGAAGGATTATAACTCAAACAGTGAGTCAAGAAACGATGATAAGAGGTATGCCCCTTTGAATGCCCCTAGATCGGAGACCCTGATGTGGATCAAGCAGAATGTAATAGACATACCGACTCCTCAGAAGCTCGATCCATATTATACTGGAATAAGGGATAAGAACCGATATTATCAATATCACCGAGATCATGGTCACGAGACAGACGAATGTCGATACCTTAAGCTTAAGATAAAATGATTGGTGAGAGCAAGTTCTCTGAAGAAATTTACGGAGGATGCTCCAAAATGATAATGGAGTTTGGATACTCAAACTAACAAACAAGAAGACACTAAGAAGAATCGTAGAGATGTATCAAGAGTGATAAATATAATTATTGGTGGCAAATCAACATCAGAAGGAAAAAAAAAAGACCAAAGAGAGAGATGTGCATGGTAGGAGTCAGCTCGCCTATGCCAACCATTAGTATTGGTCCGAATGATGGACTCTATGTTAAACAACCTCATAATGATGCACTCATAGTCAGCACTTACATTAAGAATTACTTAGTAAAAAGGATGCTCGTAAATGATGGAAGCGCAGTTAATGTTCTAACTTAGGAAGCTTTTTGAGCAATAGGAGGCTCGTCAGTAGAGTTAAAACCCATCATTAATCTAATAACTAGCTTCTGCAGAGGAATGGTTTAACCAATGAGTAGTGTTGAGATGAACATTAAATTCAAAATTGAGATTCAGAAGAACACACTGCAATAAAATCTTTGTTCAATATAGTAGATACTCGATTAGCCTATAATAGAGTAATTAGAAGACCGATTCTATGAGAGATAGGTGCAGTAATGAGTATCAGGTACTTAACAATGAAAATCCCTATACTGAGATGAGTCATTATGATCAGAGGAGATCAGGAAGCTGCCAAGTAATGCTATCAGCTCAATACTAAATATGAACTAGAAGCCTTTTCGATCGAGGCTAATGTCGATATTAAAAAATAGGGTGTAAAACTTGAGCCAGTAGAGGAACTGAGCGAAGTGCAACTTGCTAACGGAAAGATCATAAAGATCGGTGGAGAAATTTCAGACCAAATAAAAAAGAAGATTGAACGAGTAGTACAATGCCACGAAGGTACTTTTGCTACTTAGGCATCAGAGATAGTAGGAATTGATCCAAATATGGTCGCTCATAGCTTAAATATTGATCCTTCAATCAAACCAGTGATACAAAAGAAGAGGAACTTCGCTATGAAAAGATAAAAGATTATAGCATCTAAAACCACCAAATTACTAAAAGCAGGATTTAGTCAGGAGGTCTCGTATCCTGAATGGCTTGCCAATGTTGTGTTGGTACAAAAATTAAATGGGAAGTATCGAATGTGCATAGATTACACAGACTTGAACAAAGTGTGTCCCAAAGATAGTTATCCTTTACCAACTATAGATTAGTTGGTAGATTCAACTGCTTGTCATAGAATGTATAACTTCGTTGACGCTTCTCAGGGATACCATCAAATTTCTATGAAGAAGGAAGATTAAGAAAAGACATCCTTCATAACTCATCAAGGGTTATATTGTTACAACGTAATACCCTTCGATTTTAAAAATGCAAGAGCTACATATTAGAGATTCATAAATTTCATCTTCAATGAAGATATAAGCAAAACCACAGAGGTATATGTGGATGATCTGATTGTCAAAAGCCGAATAGAAGAAGACCATTCTATAGACTTAGAGCGAATCCTGAAGAAGCTCGATCAGTATAAAGTCAAACTTAACCCTGATAAATGTGTTTTTGGGGTGAAGGTAGGAAAATTCTTAGGATTAATGATTTCACAAAGGGGAATTGAAGCAAACCTAGAAAAGATGGAAGCAATCATCAATATGAAGCCTCCAACAATGCTAAACGAACTCTAAAAATTGAATGGACGAATCACTGCATTAGGAAGGTTCATGTCCTATTCGGCTAAAAAATGCCTTCCCTTCTTCCGAGGTTTGAAGAACATAAAGAAATTTGAATGGAATGCTGATTGTTAGTTAGCATTCAAATACATCAAATGATTTTTAGCTTCTCCACCTTTATTGAGTAGACCAACTCTAGGAGAAATACTATACCTTTACCTATCAGTGGGTAATGAATCTCTAGCATCAGTGCTTGTTCGAGATGATAAGGGAGAGCAAAACCCAATTTACTACATGAGTAAGGTCCTTAGAGGATCTGAAATCCATAATCCCAAGATGGATAAGCTCGCATTGGTGCTGGTACACATGGAAAGGAAGCTCCGCCACTATTTTCAAGCTCATAAGATTGTGGTAAGAACAAACCAGCCTCTCAAAAAGATCTTACAAAGACCGAAGACATCCAAAATGTAACATCCATGTCCTTGAACCAGATTAATTTAAGTTAATAATAATTAAGGATTATTCAATTATATTAAATTAGTATCGATTTGGAGTTAATTGTTATTATTTTGGGTAAATAATTAAGAAGTTAATTTTTATATATTAAATTGATATTGGTGGGAGTAAATGTTTATTATTTTGGTAAGGAAGTAAATAATGTTTAAATAAAAAATAAAGAAATTGTACTAAGTAAAAGTTTGAAAGGATTCAATTGAAAAGAAAATATGGATGTAATTAAAAGAATTAAAGATAGAAGGATTAAAAGACGAGGAAAGGAAAGATAGAAGAGCAAAGAGGAAATAAGGAGGAGGAGTAGTTGGCTTCTGCAAAAGAGGTATGGCTATGTACGGGAAAGGAGAAGAAAAAGGGAAAAGGAAGAAGAAAAGAGAGAAAAGAAGGAGAGAAGAGAAGAAGAAGGGCCCTGAAACCTAAAACTAAAATTTAGCAAGGAAAAAGAAGAATCAGGCGGGAGAAATCAGTTAGTGGTTCTAATTTATTGTGAGTTTTTCATGCAAGTTAATTTCTAAGCCATTTTTGTATATAAATGCTAGGGTTTTGATATTTTCTTCTATATCTAGAATGATCTAAGTGGTTTTTGGCACGTTTGATTGAGTTTTGAAGTAATATGAATGATTTATGACCATCTGGTGTAGTTAAATTGAGTTTTGGACTAAAATTTATGTAAATTTTCCTCTGAATTTTGTGTTCTAGAAGTGTAGAGGTGTATGCCTAATCGAACAGGCGTGCATCTGCCCACGGAGGAGGTGGGCGCCTCTATAGCTAAGTTTGGCGCCTCTGCACAGCGGCACATGCCTCTGTGGGTCAGGCACATACCCCTGTGCACTATTTTGCGACCCGTTTGACTTAAAACTTTAATTTTACAAATGGTATCTTGAACCGAATATTAAAATAATGTACTAAATATAAAAATGATTGAAAAATACTTCCAATTAATGTAATGACATGAGATTTATAAGTCTCAAATAAAGAGACTAAATCATATGTGAAAGAAAGCCAAAGTTCTTAAGTTCTGTGATTGAATATGAATAAACTTTGAAATGAGATAATTATAACCTTACTAATGTTGTGAATACTATATAAAGAGTATATATTATATGTAAGGGTTGGTGATATATATGTATATATGAGAGGAGCTGGCCACTCGAATGATAACTATCTTTGAGACAGCGCATGGATACTGATTTGCCTTTGGGAAAAATCCTTATGGTTATACCGTATGCATATAAGGTATTGTGAATGATCTTATAAATGATCATGTAAATTGGCCAATATGGGCCATGAGAAAAAGAATTGAGATGATTATGAGAGAGAGATTGATTGTTGTATGTTGTTGTCATTTCTAAGAAGAGTTGGGGCAATATATTATTTATAAATAATATTTGTATAAGTTACAAATTGAGAAAATATATATACTGGATAATAATACTGAATGTTCAATGAATGAAATTCTTAACTCTCGAGGCAACTGAATGGAATAACTATTAAAGAAATCAAATCATCTATATTATGCTATTAAATATTGTTTATAAGAATTCCACATTTATTTTAGGATTGAGGAATCAAGG
Organism: Macaranga tanarius; assembly: GCA_949673435.1. Classification (NCBI taxonomy): domain Eukaryota; kingdom Viridiplantae; phylum Streptophyta; class Magnoliopsida; order Malpighiales; family Euphorbiaceae; genus Macaranga; species Macaranga tanarius. The sequence continues at coordinate 7,276 of CATIWO010111706.1, read as the reverse complement.
CCTTAAATGTATTTAAATTTTTTGAAGTTGTATTTACATTAAATGAAAAATTTAACGTAGGTGTTTAGTTGCATTATTTATGAAAATATTTAAATGATTCTCATGTGATGGGATCTTTTATTAAATGTTTTGGAGAAATAGAGTATTATTCCTTGAAAGGTTATTTTGATAAATTGTATTCATTTTTTAGGATTTACCAGTTTTGAGATTATTGCCGGGAATGTGGTTCAAAATTATTTTGGTTTAATATTTTGCAACTAAAGATATTTTAGCTGCTCACTGGGTAATTTCTTGTGAAATTACTCACCACTATTTTAAAAATAATTTTCCCAGATTAGGGTAGTCGTTAGCACTGGAGGAAGAGATGGCTGTTTATTGGGCCATGATGGTGTATGAGATCATTGAGGCAGAGACACTTGTTCGATATATAGTGCATCACGATACCAATGTCGAGCTAGTGTTCAAGATTGTGGTTCAGCCCATAGGGGCGGAGGTCTCTTTGTCTGTCGTCCGAGAGGAGCATTTGGATGGTATTTGTATGACCTTCCGCGTTCTATATGCCACCTCCACCGATGTTCAGGTCACCCTCTCCTAGGTGTAATGTGGATTAGACATCTGTATATTTTGGCTTTTTGGGCTTTTTGCTAGAGGCCTTTAGACACCCTTATGCTATTATTGGGATATTTTTAAGCCATAGGGCTAGAGAGGTTGTGAAGGTGTAGCAAAAGTTGGAGCTGTCAGTTCACCACCACCATCATCATGCTGAGTAGGTTGGCTAGAGTCTCGACTACTTGAGAGAAAGAGATGTTATACCTATAGATAAATATGTACTAGGTTATTATTTTCATTAGAATTTGGTACTCTCAACTTTGTACATTTAATATATATATTTTCATCTACTGATGATGGTTATATTGTACTACTGATGTTATTATTATTATTATTATATCTACGAGTTGTTATGGTATTAAAAGTTCCCTTGCCATTTGTTTATATTAAAAGTATTTGATTATGGAAAAATATGATAGGAAATTATATTATTGTGATTGTGAATTGTCTTAAGCAAAACTAAAGATATTGTATATATATCCACCAATATATACTTGCAGTTGTATAAGAATGAATGGTATTCTTTTTATAAAAATGCTCATATGAGGTTAGCATCAATTAATGATTAAAATTCTAGTATTAAGCAAGAGAAAAAATTTTATTATTAAGAGATTCTTCTGATTCTAGAAGTAACACCTTTATTATCATTAACTCCATAATTAAGTGTATTAATAGAGTTGATGGTAGTAAGGGCATGACATAGAAGGCTCGTCCAATGGTCAATGCAATTGGGGTCATGTCATACGAACCTCGAACAGCAATAAAAGCCCAAGTATTGTCCGATTTCATACAAGAAATGACTGAAGTCGAGGGATTCAGTAATGCAAAAACCCTATGGCATATGTACATAGATTCTAACACCTGTATCTTAGAAGCACTGTTCATGCATTATACCTTTATGACATTTAGAATGGAGTTGTGAATTATATTTAAGTGTGGTTATGTACATTGGTAGAGAGGGCATATTTGTTAAGAAAGTTTTGGAGTTATCACAATAAGAAGTTGTGGAGTAGATTGTAATTATCCAAATTCATTAAGGGGTGTAGAGACATTTTTTTTGGTGATATTTTTATATTATTTTATTAAGATATAATTGTTGATAATTATCTCACTTCTTATTATTTTATTCTTTATGATGATTATGACATTTAATTAAGGGGACTCAATATTAGACAAGTGGGGTATTTTAATTGGTGTATATTTTATTGTGAGTGTGTGTGTATATGTTTAGTTGTAGAGATTTTTAAGAGGAAGAGAAGAAGAGGTTTTTAATTTGTTTGGGAGATTTGATAATTCTCTATACATCTAGCAATTAATTTGAGGAGCTATTGGAGATCTAGAAGTTGTTTGAGCATCATTTTAGTAAGCTAGGCTTATGTTTTGTTAATTGAATTCAAGTTTGGGTTGTTGTAATTCGGGTCTGTTTTCTTCTATTTTTCAGTCATAGTGTTTTGAGTATATCTTGAGTTGTAAAACTCTAATTTGAGCATAGTTAGACTCCTTGGAAACTTCAGAGAGTCCTCTAAAATTTTTATATTTTGAGCTTTGGCTGAATTTAGGATTAAGAGGGTTCAACAGGGCCGAATATTTTTCTGCTCATGTAGGGTGCCCTGTTGTACCCGAGTTGATTCAAAAATTTATAAATAATTCCATACATGCCCAAATTGAGTAATTCTAATTAGAATTGAAAGTAGACTCATAGTACTAAGTTCTGTAGTAATTTTATGGTTGTTGGATATGTGTGTACAACATTAGACTATATTAAACTTGTGACATTAAATTGCATCTAGTGGGGATTGATGTAAGCACAATGGTTGCTATGGGAGATTGATGTGTGATTATGTGTAGGGATTGATAAAAGGAAGGAAAGCACTCAAAATTAGAAGAAAGACCCTTTTATTGAAGTGGAAGTACTTAGAGGTAAGTAATTACTTACATATATTGTGTACATGTACTAAGCTCTTAGGTATATTTTGTGTGTTGTCTTTAATGGAATTGAATGACTATATAAATTAGTGAAATAATATGGAATGAGTTCCACCTTTTGTGTATTGGAAATGTGAGGATATGTGTGAGCATAGTGGTATATTATTGGTATATTGTTAGTTTACTTTTGGTATATCTTTGGTATACTCTGGGTATATTTTTGGTATATGGATGATATATTCTCCGTTTTGATTGAGAAGATTGAATGTTATGAATATGAGAATGAATTGGTGAAATATTGTGACAATAACTTGTTGTGATGCAATTACATAGAATGATATTGTGTTATATTAGAAATATAAGTATGGATGGAATAATGATGAAATATTGTTGTGATGATTTATTAATATGTAATTGCATTGAATTATGTTGTATTGTGATTCACACGAAAGTGTGATATGTGAAGAATGTGAGGAAGGTAAGGATGTGCGATTGTAAGATGGGCAAGCTGAGTCGGATGAATAACTATCCATGATTGATGATGTGTTGTGTTTCACAAGAAGGTAAAACAAGTGTGGAAATGATGACATGTGAGATTGTGTGTTGAGTGAAGACTGAGCCAGTTGAATAGTCTTTACTGATTATATAAGATGGGAAAAGCTGAGCTGGTGGATAGCTATCCATGATTGAATTGTGGAAGCGGATAGTCTCACTTCATAGCCAATTGGAAATGTGATTGTGATTGTGAGAAATGTGCTAAAATTTGGCTATGTGTGAGATGATTGCATGAATATGGTTATGGCCGGAATTGAACTGTGTAATGGAAATATAAATGTTTATATTCTTGCCATTATATGGATTAGTCGGGAATATATATATATATATATATATATATATATATATTGTTGGAATTGAGTGTGTGGACACCAAATAGTGTGTTGAAATGTACATATTTTGAATGTATGCTTGTGAATGGGATGCTAATGCGTGAATGGTTTTCTCTAGTTGAAATGGATGAATATGAATGTTTTAAAGCTCATAAATGATTGAGAATTATATGTTGATGATTGAATTGATGATGTTGGGTATGTTTATGAAGTGTTTTTAGGTTTGGTTGGAGTTATACTTGAGTATGGAAAGGTTTGGTGTGCATCAGAATGTCCAAAGGGGAGTTTTGGCCTTGCTCGGGCTGCTCACGGTCAGGTCACAACCGTGAGGGCACAACCGTGAGCACCCTAGGCATTTTTGCATAGTAAATTGGTGCTTCAGGTGGTTGCTCATGGTCAGGTCGTGACCGTGAGCACACAATCGTGGTCGCAAGCCACTAAGTCATGACCGTGAGCACCCGCCCGTGAGCACCCGCCCGTGAGGAGCCCAGCCTGCACACATTTATCTTTGTATTTTGACTATAACTTGAGTTACAGAGCTCTAAATGGAGCGTAGTTTAATGCTAGAGAAATTTTAAAGTGTATTCTACAACTTTAGTATTTTAATATTGAGTTGAATACATCATTAAGACTCTCTAAATGAGCTTGACATTTTATTGCTCACTTGCTCCTTTGTTTGGACTCCCGTATACACTCGATGTAGTGCCAATGGTAATGGAACCTTATACTGATTGTATATAGACTTGATAGAGGATTGAAATACTATATTATGATCATTGGAATTTATATATATGATTATATACTTTATCAAATCAATTCTATATGATTGGTATATGTGTACAATCGTGTTAGTAGTTACTTATTGAGTTGCAAACTCACCCCCTTTGCAGTTAAAATTTTTCAAAAACTCATTTAGACTTATCTTGAAGCTTGCATTGGAATTTTAGGTAGGCCGTAATGAGTTTAGTATACCCGACCTTCCTTCACCATATCATTTGGCATTTTGAAATGGCATATTTGTATAAGATAACTTTATGTCATGTACTTGTGTAATGCTAAAGAAGTATGTATGTGATGTTAAACAATATATGTACATCAAAGCCTTTGTTTATATAAAAGTACTTTTTATGGAGTTTTTATTTTGCCACATATGGATGATTGTGTGTGCCACGTGTATGGTTATGGTATTGAGCGTCACATTTAGTGGTATCAGAGCAGGGATTAGATTCACTTTGGACATGAGAATGTGATGCATTCATGGCATATCATGCATAAATTATGAGTTGCATATAGTGATGTACGTTGCATATGTCAAGATGGAAGGACACCAAGCTCAATTCATCGACCCAAATGAGTTACTAGAGTTAATTTATAGACAACTACATATATATGCTTTATGTGAGCTTGAATAATTTCTATTTATAACCCCTCTATAAATGTATATTCTTGTATAATTGAGAACTGATTAAAGGGGTGAAAGCTACGAATCAAAGGCAAGTGGATGGTACAGTTGATAAGTTATGGGAAGATAAAAGATCATTGTGCAACAGTTTTCATAGGGATTTGGTGATTCTATCATAGCAGAGGACTGGCTACAAAATATGGAAGAAAAATTTTTAATCAAATTGATTGTATTGGTAAGAAGAGAATCAGTTATCTGTATCATTATACGAGCAAGACACTCTGAACTGGTGGAAGACGATATTAGAGGTGACATTAACATGGATAGATTTTCTGAGGGCATTGACAGAGGAATACATTTCAGATGAGTGTGTGGACAAAAAGAAAATTGAATTTCTAAAGCTGAAACAAAATGAATTATTCTTGGTCAACAATGATGTGTTTTGATTGTGAATTTATATAATTATTTTTATGAGTATGCATTACATATATATGGTACGTTTGCATTATTAAGGATATAATATATATGTTTTAATATATGTTGAGATATTATGATAATGAACCAAATAATGGATAATTTGATATAAAAAAAAATAGAGATAGTGGGTAAAGAAGAAATTGTATATATTGTTATGTCTATTGGCTAAGTGACCGTCGACAAAATGGAAAGATAATTATGTTGATTGGCTAAGTGTCCGTTAACAATTCAAATAAGTCAAAATATGTTAAGAGTGATGTGATTATGTGAGAATGGGTTTGACCGGGTATCGATTATTGAGATTAGGATGTGAGTGTATGAACTCCTACTTTATGTGAAATATTATGAGATGTTATATTTTATTATTGAGATGAGTACAAATATTAAATAAAGTATTGAGATGTAAGCTTATGTGAGGTGCACTCAAATGTTATTAATTATACTTATATTTATCTATGTATTAATTTGGTAAGTTGTGAGCATTTGTAAGAATGTTGCAAGTGTATATGTGGACATTGATTTATGTAAGAAAATAAATGAGGTTGATATCTTTGTTGTGAAATATATGCTTGAACGAGGTAAATATGAAATATGATGGCATTGGAATTGTAGTTGTAAATGGTATATATTATGAACATGAGGTTAGTTTATTGGATATTAATGATGTTATGTTTATGATGAAATGTGAATATAATATGCGATTAAGTCGATTGGCTTTGTGACCATCGACTAGGAGAAATGTGTTGACTATGTTGATTGGCTTTGTGACCATCAGCAATGTGAAATGTATTGATTATGTCGATTATCTTTGTGACCATCGACAATGTGAAAGATAGATCGATTGACTTTATGACTATCAACTATGAGAAATGTGATGTCGATTGGCTTTGTGACCATCGACAATGTGAAAGATAGATCGATTGGCTTTGTGACCATCGACTATGAAAAATATGATGTCGATTAGCTTTGTGACCATCGACTATAAGAAATATGATGTCGATTGGCTTTGTGACCATCGACAATGTGTAAGGTTGATTATGTTAACTGGCTAAGTGACCATCAACAATGTGAAATGTTAATATTAAATCGGTTGGCTAAATGTCCATCGAAAAGATCAAATGAAATGTTGTAAATGTGAAAATATAAAATAATAATTGTAAGTGTGTTTATTTTTATATATACAAATGTATATGCGGGTCTATGATGATGATACTGAATGGTGAGGATACTGAATGGTGGACATGATAAGTGTCCTTACATTTATGCTTGTTATATAGTATTGATGCATAGTTATGTGTAGGAGTGGACAAGAATAGAGGAGATACCCCTCACTACAGGAACTTTGCATTTGAAGGAGTTGAAGCATTTTTGTGTAAGTGATTGTTAATATAATATATATATCTATATTGTGAGAATGTTGTATTGTATTGAAATAAATGATTAAATGAGGTGTGAAGTAAATATGAATATTGAATGAGAATTGTGTTGCTTAACATGAACTAGGCAATTATGTGATGAGAAATGAAATGTTATATATATATATATATATATATTTGTTTAGGATGTGGAATTATATTGAATGGATTGATGGAAGATGGTGTGAAGTAACGTTTGATTATTCAAAGGTGAATGGTACATATATATGTGAATTGATTGAATGATGGCGATATGAAATAAACATGTGGATTGTGAAGTGTTGAATTATGATTGATGTGATGTGAAGTAAGATATGGCTATTGAAATGTAATGTATATGAGAATGAGAATTTATTGAATGTTGGTGAGGAATATGTGAGATAGTGGGGCTGAGCTGGGCAGATAGCCTCAGTATGTGATGTAACACCCACCTTAAAACATACGTAAGTATGAAGTATGTAATATATTTTATGCATGCTAGATGGTGGGGTTTAATTAAGTTTAAGATTGTGTTGGAATGGTAGAAAGGGACTAGAGTGTAAGGGCTTGATTGTAGTAAT
>CATIWO010111699.1:0-16260 GCA_949673435.1 Macaranga tanarius | reverse complement strand
TTCAGATCTAGCAGAGTAGTTTCAGCAGTAGCTAGTAGAGCAGTCTTGTTGTTATCCGCGTCTAGTAGAGGTTAAGCCATTTTGTTTCAGAATTTGGACTTTTGTATTATTAAGTTCTTATTTATTATTTAGTAGATGGACTTGTATTATGAAGATTATGAGATTGTTGTAAGAGATTCTTATTATGTTTAAGGACAATTTTATTTTAAGTCCATCTGGATGAATGAGGTTTAAGATAATATGTATGATATCAGCACAGCAGGTCGCACCCGGCTCGATGGCTAGAGGAGCGGGTGTGACATAAATAATATACTACTATTATTTAATTAAAAAAAACCAATATTATTAGCGACGGAATTACCGACGGATTAAATTCCGTCGGTAATTCCGTCGCTAATTTACCGACGGATTATGAAAATCCGTCGGTAAAAATTAGCGACGAGCATTTTGCCGACGGATCAGAATCCGTCGCTAATGACGAAATCCGTCGGGAATCCGTCGGGAATCCGTCGGTAAATCCGTCGGTAATTGCCTGTTTTCTAGTAGTGAATGAAGAAACATAGATATGGTTTATACAAATTCTATTTGAAGAGTTAGGTGTCATTGATGGCTTCGGTTGGGCATTCATCAGTGACCAGTAAAAGGTACACTGATTGAGTGATAAGATTTTTTTAAAAGTTTTGTATTATTTTACTGCCATATATGAACTGATTAAGTTACTAGTTATTTTGCAGGGTCTTATTAATGCTTTGAAAATTTTAACTTCAAATGCTAAGCATAAAAATTATGCTAGACATATTTATGCAAATTGAAAGAAAAAGTTTGGTGGTTCAAAGTACAAGAAGTTATTTTGGGATGCAGCCAAAAGCACATATGAGTCATAATTTCACTTTGCCCTTAAAGACTTTAAAGATGAATATATTGAAGCATATGAGCATTTTTTAGAAAAGAATATCGATGTCTTTTGTCGTTCATTGATTGGTACTTAGGTCAAATTAGATTCAATAGATAATAATATATGTGAGACATTTAATGGATACATTGTGAAAGCTAGGACAAATCCATTGATTAAAATTTTGGAAGAAATTAGGTATCATTTAATGGTACGAATGACTGAAACTGTGAAGGAGATAACAACTTGTAAGGATGCAATTTGTCTAAGAATAAGGAAAAAATTAGAAAAGATAAAAACATTGACTAAGCATTGCAATGTGAGGCCAACTGTTAGAATAAAGTATAAGGTGTATTTTTTTTATGAAGGATATGTAGTGGATCTACCTGCCATAACTTGTAGTTGTAGAGCTTGGGAATTATTAGGTTTACCATGTTGCTATGCCATTTCAGTTATTCATTATCTGAGACAAGACCCTGTTATGTATATTGATGAATTATACTTTAAGGAGACATGTTTAATAACATATCATCATGCATTGCTGCTAATAGATGGCCCAAATAAGTGGCCTATCATAGAGGAGAATCCAATCTTCCCACCTCTCTTTGTGAAGTAACTAGGTAGGCCCAAGATTAATAGGAAAAAAGGCATGAGGAAGAGAACAAAAATCCACAAAAGCTTTCAAGAACAGGTACAAAGATGAAATGCCAAATTTATTTCAAGTATGGACACAATAAAAGAACCTGTCAGCTTAAGGGTACTAAGGGTAATTCAGATCCTAGTAATCCACTACCAAAGGTAATTCACAATCTTTATTTTTATTTGACTAATTGATTCACATACTTTTATTCTAATTACTCTATTTTCTATGAAGGGAAAACGTGGGAGACCTAGAAACCCATGCAATACTTCCAAGGCTACCAAAGCTCCTAAGAGGGCTACTCCCACAAATGCACAACCAATGATCAGAAAGCCTGGAAGGCAAGTTAATGAAGCTGTTGCAATTGAGTTCAGATAAAGAAACTTGGTATAGAATATTTCATAACTGTATGTTATTGGTAATTCTACAATAAAACTCTAAATAGTAATGCAATTTAATTTAAAATGCAGACAATACAAGGCTATGGGGTTCGTATTTTCTCAGATATAGGGAATGTGTTTTGTAAAGTAAGTTTGAGAAAAAAATCTTTTTAATATACTTGGCAGTTGATGGTTGAATTTAAACTAATATTACATGCCTAAATCTAAATGCCCGGTGAAAGAAGAGTCAATTATGTTACTGTAAGTGCAGCAACTGCTACTGCTACCCAAACAAGCAAAAATGTTGGTGCTTCTGCATCTAATCCTACACACGACAATATTATGCCAAGTCAAAGGTCTGCAATTACAAGAGATGGAAATTTAACTCAGCCTAATGTTGATGGGAATTTGATGCAACCAACAGTTGGATGATTCTAATGTTGATAGAAATTTGTGGCAACTTATAGCATTGTTATGTTAATTTCATGAAACATGTCATTTTGTGGCATTCCAAATGCCTTTGCTAGGATACAAATTTCTATTTTATGGCATTTATAAATGCCTTATCTGGGATAAATAGGTGTATGTTTAGGTTTTTTAGAATTAATATTAACTTATTTTGTTAATAGGTTTTTTTCTTCTAATTTGCTTTTGTTTAGTGCTCAACACAGTAATTCACATAGATAATATACAGAGAAAGAAGGAAAAATTACATTATATAACCATTTAAACCTTACAACTGACAAGATTATTCTTACTTTATAAGTTTAACAAATTCATGAGCACTACAAATACTCTAAGGTAAATATAATTTTTCATTCTTGCTCTAAATTTGCAGGCTATTCATTACAGAGTTCATGAGAACAATGACAACAATGATAAACCCAACAAAAACCATATTTTCCATTCTTGCTTTCCTTTTCATACCTACAATTTTAGATCTCAATTATTCATTGTCCATTAACAACCACTTGTTTTCAAATTCCACAACTGCCTTAGCTTCATTCACATTATCAATTTCCCATAGTAAACTACGAATCTCATATCCATTATACTCAAGCCTCTTCTCCAAAAATTCAATTTTAGCATCTTGTAGCTTTACTATATCCTCTAAAAAATGTTTTTCCTCAAAATGTCAACCAACAGTTCCCTTACCCTACCTGTATATGCTGGCTCCATCCAGTAAAAAAAATGACAGTCCCCTTACTTTCTCCATAATGGACATCAAAAGAACCTTCTCCCTAGGTTCTCTAATGTATACAATGTGCAAAGATGTGTTTCACCATGCCTGCATAAAACCCTTGCTCTTGAAGATACATAATCAAAGCTTTCAGAGCTATTTCGAGTGGTTATTTAAACAAAAAATTTCAAATTTTTTTCAACATGCAGATGGACTTTTGAAATAAATGAGGGAGAAACAAAATTGATGGATTTTCATATTCAAAGCTTTCAAACCCTAGAATCGATTGTAAGAAGAATATTACAATATTGAGATTGAGCAACAATATCAATTATGAATGGAAAAAGAAATAAAGTTCCATTTGTGATGAACAAGAAGAAAGGAAAGGGAGCTCAATTTTTTCAACCCTAAGAACGAATTGATTCTTATTAATTGGGAGGGGAAGATTTTTTTTTTTTTTTTTTTGTGATTTCATGCCCAAAATGCAGCGTTTTATTGTGTGTTGATGAGTCTTTTAAAAAAAATAGCTCCGGTGCCAAATCAGCGCCACTTCATCAAAAACTGCCACGTCTTTTCACCGGATACTAATTTGGAAAAAAATCATGTAGTTTGAATCTTAATTATATAAATCTAATATAACATGCTAAAATTATTAAAATGTGCAAAGTTCAGGATTTTAATTGTAATTAGGCCTTTTTTTTTGCAAAAAAGTATAATGCAATAAATAACATTTGCAATCAAAATAAAAACCAAAATTGAGCGAACTTGGCTAAAATTCCATACCAATTTGAAACTGTGATTGGAGGATAATCACAGTTTCAAATTGGTATATATATATATATATATATATATATATAAGGTAGATTAAGCTTTAACATAATTAATTTTGTGTTACATAAGTTTAATTTTATATATGTGTTCATAAGTCGTGAGTGTAAATTATGATTATTAAGATTCACATATAAAGTTTAATTCTATATGGTAAGAAAAGATTTAAAGCCGACTAATTCTAGGCCAGAAGTTAAAGACTTGAAAAATTGGACTAGTAGTAGAGAAAACTAAACTCATTAATATAATCTTCTAAAAAAAAAAAAAAAAAAAAAAAAAAAAAAAAAAGTATAGTTGGTCGTCCGGTAAGAGAGGCAAAAAAAATTTGTAAAATTATCATTTTGGCCCCTCATATTTATATGGAGGGTAGTATAATTATGAGGTATATTTTGGTAATTTTATGTCTTGAGGGACGTAATTTTCTTGTCTTGTTTCCAGACATCTATCTTTTTCCTAATTTAAATCTTGTTATTTGTATCTTAACATTACAAGTCCTAATTAGTGATTTTTACCGTTTTTATATAGAAAAATAAATAAATAAACAAACATTCAATCCAATTTAAATGCGATTTGCATGTTATAGTTGAGAAGTCTCATCTCAAGATTTTTCTATGTGATTTCGTCTCTTTTTGCCACTATACCCTAAACTGGAGTGATGGATAAGTCTAAGACTATATGTATAAAAGAGAACAAGTGATGATCCAGTCTAATAATCAAATTCAATGAATTTGCATTATTACTTAATGTCCTTCAGTAGATAAAATTCAAGGGGATGGCTAATTATCTCATTATCTAGCTATTTGATCAAAATGATTTGATGTCATCAATTAATCAAAACTTAACTTAAACATTAAATAATTGGATATATAATATACTTCTTAATCAACTGGCTAATCCAATAATATATCGATCACATATATGCTTTTAGGTAGCTTCTGCACACGAGTTGAGTCACTTTAGTAGGATTCGTGAACCATCTTTTTCACCTTTATGTATTATCCATGTCATTTCCATAACACACACGAGCACAAGCTATAGGTAGCATTGACAAGAACATTAAATTCTATCTGTATTTATGGTTTGCTAATTAAGGTGGTCTGATCAATATTTTCATTTGGAAAAAATTTAGAGGTCTTAAATTCAAATGTTGATGACTATTATTCTTTAATATTGATAGAAGCTTACTATTTTTAATGTTAAATGATAAATAAATAATTATTCATAATTATGCAGCTCATAGCTCCTGAGACTTTAAAATATTATATATGTAATATCCTAGCTAGTTGACATGATGTTTTTAATAATTATAATTAACAAGCGTCATCATTAACTCATCAAATTAATCATCTTACAAGTTGTAATGAGACTATTATAGTCTTTTAATGTCATCAACTTGAGAAAGGACACGAAGATGAAGACCTAACAGACTCTTGTAACCAGTTACTCACTTGACAAATCATCAGTACAGTTGAAACCATTGCAAAAACATATCAATCGATGATGGTGTCAAGTAGTTGACTTGTTTTTATTTATTTATTTTTATTTTTTAATAGATAATTAACTATGCAATTAACTAATTAATTAGGAGTTGGTTTGTTTCCCTTTTTTTTTTTCAATCAATTGTTCATTATTTGAGGAGAGAACTTAATAAAATATATACTTCCATTATCAGTTTTGTCTTTCAATTTGCGTATATCTTGAACCTGCTTTTGCCATTCTTTACTCACCCTTAATTGCTTAATAATTTTCCTTTTTTTTTTTCTACCAGGAAATAATAAGATCTCAGTAACCACTAATGGTTTTTTCTGACAAGAAAACTGATTTAAGAATATATTTTTTTTACACTAAAAATGTTAAAATATAAGATTTTATTATTTTTTTAAACGTTGCATATGACTATTTTCATCTTCACATTGACATGATATATCAAAAAAAAATTATTTTGTATTTTAACATTACTGATAAGTATTAACAAGAATTTACTTATCTTATATTTGGAAAATTTTATGTTATTTCTACAATACATTAAATATTATCTTTTAAATTTGAAATTATTTTTGTCATCTATAAGTAGCTTAAGTGGTAAAAATCATGAATATTTAATGTATATAATAGGATTCATTCCTCTGTCTGTTCCTCCTTATTTCTCCCAAAGGGTAAAAAATTAACCACTCCAGCTGAATGCTAAAAAAAATTGAAATAATTTTTTATTTATAAAATCAATGAGAAGTTAATAATTATTTTAAGATTTTACCTTATCATAAAATTTCAATATCTTAAACTATCTCAACCTAAGATAATATTTTTAATTAAAGATAAGGTATGAATAAGTAGATATGAACGTCTTGATTTACTATATATACGTACAAATAAGACACATGCAACTCTTGAAATCTTTAATTATTTGTTAGAATCAAGATCTTTGGTGGGTCATGAGGACGTCAAGTCATTAATCTACAATGACATTCTATCATCTTGGTGGGTCTAGGTTTAATTAAAAAATAATGATAATAATGGCCCAAAATCTAAACTAATTATATCTCTAATCAGCTTTATAATAAAGGCAAAAAAGTATGCAATGGTTTTGTCAAGCTTATAGAGTTTATTATTAGTGAATTTTATGTAGAAATATGCACGCGTAGAAGCAGAATGCAAAAAAAGAACTCTCTTCTTGACCATTTTCAAGGATTATTGCTTTCTGGCAAAAAGAAAGATTTTTGGTGCATGATTCAGGTTGTTAGCCCTACTAACTATCAAATCTGAAGAGACCCCACTCCCCATATGATTTTAAATTAAAGAACAAAAAGAAAAATTCAAAGATAATCATTTTAAGAGAAGATTTTTTTTTTTTTTCTCATTATTCCTCTTTCACACTAAACTTAACTTCTAAATTTTCCTTTTGTCAAAAAAATTAAACTTTCATCTCATTAAACGTTATCCATCCATTTAAGGAAACATGAAACACACGTATAGTAGAGGTCTGTAAGTGTACGTATGGTATTTTGCAATGCATCACGTATTTTATCTAACGTATATAAAAGGTTGGTGTGTTAATTATTTTAAAAAATGTTTTTTTTTTAAAGAAAATTAACTAAAAATGATAATTTTACATGTTATTAAAACTTATATTATTTCTTCAAAAAAAAAACTTATATTAGTTTAAGCTATGTTCCAAAAAAAATTAATTAGAATACAAATAATTTTTTATATCATTTAAATTATTATTTTTTATTAAATATGATAAATTAACCTGTAAAACATGAGTTTAAAATTATTTATAATGTAAAGAGAAATTACAGTTAACCGTTGCTTTCGCCATTTACCTTACAGCCATGTTGGGAGGACCCGGGATCAATTGGTCCCCTTCCCATTTCTCTCCCAAATTTGTAAAAAAAAAATAATAATAATAAAAAAGTTGAATATGAGAGGAAAAAAAGAGAAAAAGAAAATCTCCTAGATACAGGTGCAAATGAGCCAAGCCGAATCGAGTTTTAACTAGTTTGAATTTGGTTCATTTGTAAACAAGCCAAACTCGAACCATGATCACTATGTTACTTAGCGTTTACGAATTTAAACGAGTCTAAAAATATTTTAAAAAATGTAAACTATAAATTAAAATTACACATCAAAAAATTTAAAATAAATTATAATATATTTAATTATGATTATATTTTAATAATATATTTTTTACAATAAAAATTTATATATATATTAAATTATTAATTTATTAAAATTACGAATAGCTCGTGAGCTTTTATTCGAGTTTGTTCATGAATTTTTACAAGCCGAGTTTTGAATCGTTTGAGCTCAGCTCATTTATTAAACGAGCTTTAATATACAAAATCGAACAAACTTTTATCAAGTCGAGCTTCGAATAGCTCGCGAGCAGCTCGGCTCGTTTACAACCCCACTCTTAGATATTTTGAAAAAGTATAAGGAAAAAAAATATATAATAACTTTTTTTTGAAGATCATTGAACAAAAAAATGCATTATATAGAATATTTTGCAAAATTTTAAAATATGATAATACACATATTTTATATTTAAAATTAAGCAAGATTTGAGTGTATCAAAATAAATGTTAAAAGAATTTTGTTTCTCTTATTGGATTTATACCGACCCGATTCGAATTAATAAGAATTATTATAACAATGGGATATCAAAAGTAATTATCAAGAATTAACAATTGCTGAAAATTAAATTAATACAAATGCTCAATCAAGGTTAAACATGAATATAATTTAAATGAATAGTAATTATGTGCAGCACTTAATGGAAACAAATATTGTTCGAACTCCTACGCTAGAAAGGAAAAATTACCTAATCTCAACTTTTAAGTATTGATTTAAGTTCGTATAGGAATGTTTTTTTTTTTTTTTTGGAAAAGACAGCTTCCTTTTTCAAGCTAGTCTCTAAATTTATTCCTAAAAAGAAAACACAAATGACAAAATAATTTTTCTGTGTAAACCCATGGAAAAAATAATAAATAAATAAATTATAAAAAAAATCCACTTAGAGCATTTTGATGGACCTCTTTATATGTCTCAAATTCTTTATTACAAAGAATATATATATTCATGATTTAAGAGTTCAATAGGTTTTTTTTTTAATATATATATAACTTAATATTTTAAATTTCAAATAGAATTGTATTTAAATGCAAGATTAGTTTTTTTTTTCTTTTTTAATGAAAAGTAATTTTATAGATACATGAAAACCGTTCCAACCTCCTCTCTCTCTCTCTCTCTCTCTATATATATATATATTAAATGCTGAACTTCAAAATTATTAAGTCTAAGATTTGATATGTGTCTCTCTCCATTTGTTAATACACTCTTAAAAGCTAATATGTCAAACCATTAAAAATTCTATTTTTTTCTTAAAAAAATTTAGAAATAAAAAATTTATAGTAATTATTTAGTATCATTTTTAATTAAAACACTATTATATATATTTCATACTAACCTAATAATACTCAAATTTTAATTATATATACATACTATATACTTTTCTACTTCAAATCACTCAAGTATTTTTTTTCCAAACAATTCAAAATTTTAATTTTTTAAAATTTTCTAAAAATAAAAGATTTACCTTAGTAATTTAATATTATTTTTTTAACTAAAACACCACTATATATATCCCAATACTAATTTAATAATTTTCAAAACAAATCTTATTATATCTAAAACAAATTATGGCAACAAAAATTGAAGAAAAAAATTTTTGTGATATATTTTATTTATAGTTTATTTAGTTATTATTTAATTAAAATTATTTATTTAATTATTTTATTTTACAATCCACACATTGCACGGATTCTGCTAAATTATCTAAATCCAAATTTAGGGCCAAATTTCTTGCATCTATATAAATACAATATTAAAGAAATTAAACTTGATTTTAGTTTCATCACAGATTATGTTTTTTTTTTAAAATGTACATTTGAAGGCCCTTTGAATATTTAAACTTTTTCTGTTAGAGCCTTTTTATTTTTATTTGATCATATTAAACTTCTAAAGAACTCAAATTTTTGCTATTAAGTCCTTAATTATATTTCTATTTCATCATATCAAATCCTTGAACTATTATTTTTACTCATATTGAGAATTGCTTTCACATTTATAATAAGCTAGCTAAAACTTGGAATTGCTTTTAGAATCAATTCAAAAAAAAAAAAACAGAAAATACTATAAAAAAAAATATGCATGATGATTTTCTCGCACACATACAAAATCAAGGAAAGGTGTTGCTAATGATGATAGTTGATTAATTTTCAACACTTATTCCTGCCTTTTCAACAATGATAGTAGTTGCTTTTGACTTCAATTTCACAACTTATGGGCTTATGGCGTCTGGCTTTCTTATTTTTATTTTTTTACAAAATTTTCTACAAGATAAAAAGTGGATCTCTATCTTAAACAGAAAAATGTGCATGCCATTCTTGAACTCACAAAGAAAACCCCTACTCTCTCTTTTTAGTCTAAGTTTGTTGGTCTACATATGGATAAAAAAAGATGCATGATATCAAAGAAACTAAAGAAGAGAAAACTTTGAATTAAATCGTCAATAATTGATAGAGACAATAAGCACATAAAATGCAAAAATTTCTGTATATACAATATATACGACTATGGTTTCAAGTTTCAACTGGTGGGGCGAAAAAAATCTTTTGGCGCTCCAATATATATATAGAGTGATCATGTGAATGGAATTTTGATTGACTGAATGATAGGTATAAGATATGATTGATGTGGGTTATTAGTCTATGATGATATATGATGGAGCTCATCAGGTTGATGGTTATGTTACGAGTGATACATTTTTGTGTTTAATGATTAATGGTTATGAAAATTTGAGTATGGTCGGTGATGAAGTCTTCGGTGGAGTAGCATCAATGCATAGTGTGTACGGTAAATTTGATCAATTGATCGACCTCCTCATGAAAAATGGGAGCTAAGGAAGACTTGGTTGTACCTCCGACCACCAAGGTACTATCATGGCTATAAAGTTTCACATTAACCTAACACAACCTAATCTTAGTGATTATTAAAATAATATATATGCGTGCGTATGCTCGTGCGTCGTGTGAACTTTGACAGACACTATTGGTAGTTGCTTTAAATGATCATACACTTCTTAGATTTAGGACTCTCTTAATTTCACAATATCTCAATCAATGTTCATTGTTTTTATTTTAAGATATATTTTAATTTTTTTATAACCATAGTCTCTTGTATTAATATATTTTAATAATGTCTAAGCCACCATTACTAATAACTAAGAGTTAGAAATAACACTTACAATAAAAAGTTTGTAAAGAAGAGCCTTTAGTGTGTAGCCCACACGGCCATACACCTAAATACCTATATCATCAATTTATAAACTCAAAAATAAAAGAAGAAAAAAAAGCACACTCAAAAATCAAATCCAACTCTAAACTCAACCAGATAGTAAATAAAATTTGATTGATTGATTTAAAAGGTTTAATCAGTTCAATTCGTCAACCTCCTTTTTAATTATTATTTATAAATAATATTTATCTGCTATACAATTTCATCAATTTATTCAATCAACTAATGATTGTCAAATATTATTAGCATTTAGATAAAATTCTTCTTTTCTAAGTATATAGACCCTAAAAATATTGAGGTAAGTGTGCTTTTTATAGCACTGTTGAAGTTGTTGCAGGTGTTGTTGTTAATTGTTAGATATATTTTCACCATGTATTTCTTTTATGCCGTTTCTTTATTTTCTTCTTTAAGGTTAGTTTATAGTTCTCACTTGTATGGCAGTGTAATCTGTTTTCATGTTGTTAATTATAGGGCATTCCTGGATGATAATAGAATGGTAGTTATATATCATATATACCACAACACTGATAAAGGCAATTGAAAGAATTGTAACTTGCATTAAAAACTGATGAGCCATGTACAATATATATAGTCATACAACAAATTACTATTATCTAAGCATATATGATATAACAACTATTTGAAAATGAAAAGAAAAAACTAACTATATCCTTATCATCCTCTCTCAAGTTGTACGGATTTGGGAAACACGGACAATTTATCTCGAATGGAAAGAAATTTTTATCTTGACAGAAATTTAGTGGAAATATATCGAACAAAAAGTTCATTATTTTTCACTTTGTCACGAATAAAATGGAAATCAATTTCCAAATGCTTCGAGCGAGAATGAAAAATGGGAGTTGATGTAAGATAAGTAGCACTAAGATTATCACACCATAAGGTAGGTATCATCGAAGATGATAGTAATCCAAGTTCACGAATAAGTGAACAGAGCTAGTGCAGTTCATTGACAGCCATAGCAATAGCACAATATTTGGCTTTTGTGGAAGAATGAGCAATCGTATGTTATTTACGAGAACCCCAAGATATGAGATTATGACCAATATATATAGAATAGCCAGAAACTGATTTTCTATCATCACAATCTCCACCCCAATCCACATCAATGTAAGCAGATATATCAAAATATTATGATGGAGTAAGGAATAGACCATGATCAAGAGTTCCACGAAGATATCGTAGGATGCATTTGACAGCCACCCAATGATCATCCATTGGTGAATGCATGTATTGAGACACTTTCTTCACCGCATAGGAGATATCGGGCTTGGTAATACAAACATATTGTAGAGCGCCAACAGTACTGCGAAAAATAGTGGGATCAGAAAATAATGTGCCATGACATCGAAGCTTTTGAAAGGGACAAGATGGAGATGAAATGGAGTTAGCAGCCAACATATTGCAACGTTGTAGGAGTTCATGAATGTATTTATATTAAGATAAAAGCAAACCATTTTTACACCAATTTGCTTCGATGCCGAAGAAGTAATGTAAAGAGCCGAGATCTTTTAGAGCAAAGCTTTGCTGAAGAGAATGAATAATGTCAGTAACCATAACTTTAGAATTACCCACGAGAAGGATATCATTGATGTAAGTAAAATAATAAAGTTGAATCGAGCCTTTCTTAAGAAAGTACAAAGAATTATCAGTCTTGGAGCCGGTAAAACCCAGTAAAAGAAGACAATTAGTTAGATATTTAAACTACTATCTTGGTGCATGTTTAAGGCCATAGATAAAGTTCTTAAGGCGGCACACATGGTTGGAAAATTGAGGATGCACAAAACCTTGAGGTTAAGACATGTAAACCTCTTCCTCTAAATCGCCATGTAGAAATGCATTTGAGACATCTAGCTGGCAAACATCCCAGTTAAAAGAAACTACCACAGATAACAAAAGGTAAATTATAGCTGGTTTGACAACATGACTAAATGTCTCCACGTAATTAATTCCAGGGCGATGATTATACCCTTTCACAACTAAACTGATGCATATAGACATACGGACATAAGATCCAATTCAAATCCTTTGAATTATGATGGAGTACTAATCATAAGATCTCGAGCTAAGAAGATGAAAGATGCAGCTAAAGAGCTTGTGCAAAAGAGTCTCGAGTCTATGAAATAAAAAAGAGATGAAGAAACTAAGTTAATCAATTTACTTAGTTGTGATCAGGCCGATACATGCCCGTGTATATTTTTGTACAGCCATGTTGAACATTTGTGAATTATCCCGAGCCAGACACGGGTCTGTACATACCTGTGTCCAAAGGCCATATTCCTATATACGCCCGTGCTTATTTTTAAAGCATCATCTGCATGATACACGGTCAGATGACACGCTCGTGTAGAAAGCCATGTAGCTATCGAGTTTCTGAAAAGACATCAAAACACGCCCATTTATGAATAAGTTCAGACCATGTGCTAAGCCGTGTTAGAGTCTGTCGAGTGTGCTAAAATTTTCAGAGCTTGTACACGCCCGTGTGCCTATTAGACACGCCGTGTCTTGATGATGAAATTTTATTTAATGAAGATTTTCTTTACTAATTAGAATTTATGTTTAATTGGAAATGTCATTATTTATTTCTAAAGAGTTGTTTTCTTTTAGAACAAGTTTAGGTTTAGGATTACAACGCTATAAATACTTGTATCAAACATCATTATTAATTTAGTTGATTGATTTGATTCAAATTCTTAATTGAATTTTCTTGAGTTCTTGCGAGAGCTAAAATCTGAATTTACTTCGAGCATGTTACAAATTCAACCCTCATAATTAGAGGTGCTAGTTGTTAGATAGTTAGTGTTGCTAATTCCTTTCAGTTTATACTAAATAGGTCCTTGGGCAACGATCCCAATAGATTATTATAGATCCTAGTTGTTAGATAACTAGTGGGATGTATCATAAACGTGCTTTATATCTTGCAATGTTGTCATCTTTATTCCTTTTTATGCAAAAAAATCCCACTTTGAACCAACAAAATTATGATGTGCATCAGGTGGTACCAACTCCCAAGTGTTATTTTGCACCATGGCATTATATTCATTAATCATTACTTGTCTCCATTTAGGATTCTTGACAGTTTATGTGTAAGATGTAGGTGCAAGTTCATCATGATAAAGAGCTAGTAGGGCTTTTGGTTTCAAAGAACCCGTTTAAAAATGAGTGATCATGGTATGTGTTTATTGTGGTGGAGGTTATTGGTAAGGACATTGTGGTGGAGGTTGTTGGGAAGGATATTGTGATAAGTATACCATAAGAGGAAGTCCAGGAGATATAGATTGAATAAGAGATTGGTGCTGGTTAGGTTATTGTTCAAAAGATAAGGTGTTTGAATGTATTGAAGAAGATGGAGATAAGGTAGGTTGGTTGGTGTTTATATTTTGAAAAGTATTTGAGTCCAACAGTAAAAAGGTGGATAGTGTTTGAAAATCTTGGGATTTTGTAGAAGTAGAAGAATTTGATGGTGGTTGGGTAGGATTAGAATTCGAAAAAGGGGTGGTTAAGATAAAGTTAGGTAAAAAAAAAATTTGATGGAAAAAAATCCTCGACACTACATGACACATCTTTAATTTTTGAAAATGAAAATTTCTGATCACCAAAAACCATATGATGAGAGATTAGAAATTTAAAAGAAGAAATATCAAAACAAATATACCCCTTATGAATTTTACTGTATCTCATAACACACAGGCTTTGGAACATAGAAATAGTTTATGTTCACTATATAGCCTTAGCCATGGATAACATAAGCAACCAAAAGAGTGTATATTTAAATATTCTGGATCCCCATAAAACAATTTGGTATATGGACATTCATACGCTGAAAGAGAAGTGGATAATTAATTAATAATATAAACAACAATGTAAAAAGCATAAAACCAATATTTTGTAGGAACATCAGAATGGTTCAATAATGCTAAGGCAATTTCCACTATGTGTCTATGTTTCCTCTCAGTACAACTATTTTATTCTGGTGTCTTCGGATAAGCACTACATTGGATAATACCATTGTCTAATAAATATTTAGTTAAAGCTTAATATTCACCACTTCAATCTGCTTGAAAAGATTTAATACAACAATCAAAGAATTTTTCTACCAAATGACGAAATTTAATGAAAACATTAAGAACCTCATACTTATATTTAATGAAATAAATCCAATAATATTTGTTGTAATGATTATAGAAAAGAACATAATATCTACCACCATCAATAGACTCAACCAGAGCAGGTCCCTACAAATTAGAGCAAATAAGTTCCAAAGATTTTTAGCCTTAAAAGAAGATAAATAGAAAGGAAATCTATAGCTTTTAATAACATGACAAGCATGACATACAACTAATGTTTTATTCTTGTTAAAAGGAAGACTATATTTATTTAAAAATCTGCTAACTGTGGAATCATTAGCATGGCCCAGGATATTATGCCACTGAGAAAAATTTAAAGCCAAAAAAGCATGAGGACGAGGAGTTTGCTATATAGGATCTAACAATATTTTGTATAAACCATAATCATTCTAGCCTGTATGAAGATATTCCCTCTTGTGGATATCCTTGATAATAAAATAATCAGGAAAAAATTCAATAGAAACATTATTAGTAGCAGTGAAAGAACTAACATAGGTAAATTGGCACAAGAAGCAAGAACTTGAAATATATCATATAAAAGATAAGAATTATCAAAAACACGATTAGTAAAGGACCCAATATGAATGATAGGAAGAGAATTACCATTTCCAATTTTAACATCATCGGAACCATGATAGTCAGAATGAATTTGTAAGTTCTTAAGATCAGGAGTGAGATGATGTGTGGTGCCAGTGTTAAGAATCTATTGTTATGAATTTGGATAGGTTAATGAGGAAGCAACAGCCAAGTGAGAAATCGATTTAGAAGAAAAATTGGGTGAATGATGTGTACTAATCCGCAAGCATACAGAATCGTATCAAGTAGTAAATAAAGATATCGTCCCACAGGGATTGTAGGTTGAATACTGCAATACTCACAATGTTTGATTGTTTAGACAACGAAATAGATTTTGAAAATTCAAAGAAAGGAAACTAAATTAAGAAAGGTAAAAATACAAATTCAATTCAAATTTTAAAAGCTAGGGTTCCTTATTCTCAATTGACCATTTCAAAGGATTGATTACACAACTAGGTCTACACTAGTTTTAATTCATTTTGAAGGGATCTTAAGAACTATAGATTTTCCTCTCAGATAAATCTATAATTAATTAGAGATTAATCAACATTAAGTTAACCAGCTCTCACCAACCTAATGCCTTTTAATTCCAATTTTAAACACAACCTTAAATCAATATTGATTCACTTAATTGTCTCTCAACTAACTAAACAATCAATAGGTCATTGTCATTTCCTACAGAACCTATCTCTCAATTAAGCCTATAGTGTCAATTTAATCTTAGGTTGGCCAAGCCTAAAATGACATTAAGCACAATAATAACC
>CATIWO010111690.1:0-10116 GCA_949673435.1 Macaranga tanarius | reverse complement strand
ATCAACACAAAATTTGAAAACCAGATTTACAAATACATAAACATTAAAAAAACTAAATTTTTAAACAATATAGTCGACATAAAACTCATTTTTTTATTCAAATAAAAAAAACAGTACATAACAAAAACTATATTTTTTAGTTTACAATTTACTAAGAATTAAAAAATAAATATCAATATAAAAAAAAATCATCAATATAAAAAAAATCATCAATGAGGTTTTGAAAAAAAAAACATCTCATATCAACAATCGACATCAATATCAAAAAAAAATTCATCAATATAAAAAAAAAATCATCAATAAGGTTTTTCAAAAAAAAATTTATCTCATATCAACAATCGACATCAATATCAAAAAAAAAATCAATAAGGTTTTTCAAAAAAAAAATCATCTCATATCAACAATCGACATCAATATAAAAAAAATTAAAAGCCTTTACCACTGAATAATCACGATTCACGCGAATCTTCACTATGAGTCTGTAATCTAACCAGAAACTGAGAAAAGGATGAATTCGAATCCAGATCAAGTACATAAATATTTCATTTAACGAAGAAATAGGAAGAAAAAGGGGGCCAAATCAATTTTTTTGAAGAAGAAAATGCGAGAGAGAAGAAGAGTTGGGACTTGGGAGGCAACAGAAGATAGAAATGATAAACTACTCAAACTAGAGTTAGTATTCATTGTTCGAGAGAGAAGAGGAGAATTTAAAAGAGAAGAAGAAGAGTTGGGAGGCGGCAGAAGGGAAATGAGAAATTAGGGTTAGTCTCTGAAGTGTTCCAGATCTAGAGAGAAGAGAAGAATTCGAGAGAGAAGAAGAAGAGTTGGGACTTGAGAGAGCAGGCGGCAGACAGAAAGAAGAGGAGAAATAAGAATTTAGGGTTAGTTTAGGTGAATAAGATGTATATATACTAGGTTATATTAGGGTTAGGGTTGGTTGACTTCTTTACCCCTTAGCCGGTTAGGTTTATATTATTATATATATATTTGGAAACTTCGGTTTTTGGTCGGTAGATACCTTAAACCGAACCGATTTCAAAAAACCAAAGTTGCCTCATCATTTCAGCTGAACCGACCGATTTGGATATCAGCAACCGAGCTGAAGTATTAAACCAGTTTGGTTCGGTTCGACAATCTCAGCTCGGTCGGTTCTTGCACACTCCTATTAGTGTTTTAACGATCAAGACATGAAGGAAGTTGAAGTTATTATCATTTTATATGTTCTTGAAAAATGTCTTAATGATATTTTAAATTTGGATGTAAATTTAAAATTATTAGTTTGGATTTGATCTTTAGAATTTTAGATTATTTGTGTTTAATTTGCTCTTTATAATATTTTATAGTTTAAATGTTAAACGAGGTAAAACAAGTCATTATTAGGGCTGTAAATGAACAGAGCTGCTCGTGAGCTATTCGAAGCTCGTTTGAGCTCATTTGTTAAGTTAAACGAGCCGAGCTCGAGCTTCATTTTGAGGCTCGTAAGCTAAACGAGCCGAGCTCGAGCTTTGTGATATTCGACTCGTATAAACTCGCAAACAAGCTCGTTAGTAGGCTCACGAATCATGTTCGTGAACAGGCTCGTGAAACATATTCGCGAACAGGCTCCTTTAGCATGTTCGTGAATAAGCCTGTTCGCGAATAAGCTCGTTTAGTATTAATATTTCTCTATTTCTTATTTTTGCTTCTATATATATTTGATGATTTTGTTTTTCTAAAATAGTATCTATTATAGGTTCTTTTAAAATTATTGAATTACTACTACTTGGATTACATGTACTTTTTCTTCCTATAGTTAATGATCTATCTAGTTAATTATAATTTTCACGTCTATTTATTTCTTTATTTTTCTTGGGTTTTCCTAATTCTTTAGTATTATTAAATTCTATAGTATAATTATCAGGGTAATTATAAATATTTGTTGTTTCTCTAGGTCTGTATTCTATCAAATTTTTACAAATTAGTGATACTTTATATCCTGTTAATATCTTATTGTTATTTATCTTATATTTTGTAGTAAATGCACATAATGTTTTTATTTTTATACAAATTAATTTACTTTTTCGAAGTGCTTTTACTCTAAAAAGTTTATAATATATTTTTAGTACCTTATCTATATTTTCATCTCTAAGACTTAGACTAAAATTTGAAAAAATATTTATAATTGTTTTATTATAATATAAATTTGTATTTAATTATCCTATAATGCTATCTTTTAAACTATCTCTCATTCTATCATTTGTAATTACTAGACTAAACGGTGAATTAATATAAGATTGAAAATAAACTTTCACTACTATACTTATTCCTCCTATTTGCAGGTTTTTATATTCATGTCTTTCTTTTTCTGAAATTTTTAATCTCTATTTTACTGTTACTTCTTTTTTAAGTATAGATATTCTAGTATTTTCTTCTGTATCTAATATATCTATTGTCTCTTCTGCTACTATTTCAATATAATATTGTTTTCTTTCTCTTTTAAAAATTGGATTCTTAAATATTTTGTAAAATTATTATTGGATTATTGTTTTCCAAAAATTCCTTTTATGCTAATATTAGGTTCATAATTTATTAATTCTAAATATTTTTTTCTATCACAATCTTGTTATATATAATTTTTTCCTATATTATTATTTTCTTGTTTAATCAGATTATGACTTATTGAATGTAATTGCATATATATTTTCATTATTACTTATTTCTGAAAGATCTGGAATTATTATATATCCTTATACTGTTTTAGTTCTTTTATTGGGACATTCATTTACTAAGTAACATATCTCTTGACAAATATAACATTCACATTTTGATTTCTTAATTTGTCTATTATATTTTTTCTATATTTTTTCTTTTGCTATAATATGGTCTCCTATATTTTTTAAAACATTTTTTTCATTTTGTCTTATATTTATATTCTTTGTATTCGTACTGATCACAACCATAATTTGGAATTAAAGTAAATTTTCTACAATTTAAATTTAGTTTTTTTTAATTTGTTTATACATTAATCTAGTTTCATTAAATATTATACATTTGGTTTCTAAATATTATTATACAAAAATAATTCTAGTTCCTAAAAAAAAATTTACGGTCAAAATTAGGAGTCAAGGTCTTCATCATTTATCATTTTTTCTACAATATCTTTTATTATTATTAGTATCATCATTTTACTTTTATGTTCTATTATATTGAGTAATGTTGGCATTTTTTGTTGTTCTAAAAATTAAAAAGTTTCTTGTTTTTTAGCTATAGCCTTTTCTATTTCATTTTTTAAAGCTTCTAATGATGATAATTTATTACAGTCTAAAATACAAATATTATCTAAAATATTATTTATTTTAGTAGTCATGATAATGTAATAGTTAATATTTCTTTTACTAATAATTCTGTTTTATATTGTTGATCTACTAATTTTTCTAAGATAGAAGTCATGTTTTCTAATTTTTCCTTATTTTCTTGAATTACTAATAATTTATTATATTGATAATCGTCAAAGATAATTATCATATTCATTATTATATTTTCTATTGCATTACCTTCTATACTATATGACTTATGTGATTCTTTATAACTATATAATAAAGTATTTGTTTCAAAATATTTACTAATTTGTTCATTATTACTACTTATTCCTATTAATAAATGTTCATATTTTTTTTCATTATTCTAAATTCTCTATAAGTCCTCTTTTTACTCATGCTCTGATACCATATAGTCAAACACACAGGAAAGTAAACAGATATATTGTTTACAAATAGACACATTGTTATTATCACAGTAAATTATTAAAATAAAAAATGATGAACTAATATTGTGATAAAAAATCCATGCATGTTTAAATAAAGGATCAAAATATAAATGAAGATAACTTACAAAGAGATAAAACTAACAAAGAGATAGCATTCTACTCACAAGAGGATATAAGAAATATATAAATTTTATTGATAGTTTTTTCTTGGATGATTCTTACAAACAAGGATACATATTATATATAAACTCAAAAAGTAAGTTTACCGGCTACTTGTTCTAAGATAAAGATGCTAAAGATATATACTATAAGGACCTATCGCTAGTCATAAAGACACATACTACAGTTATATTGTAACATCCATATCCTTGAACCAGATTAATTAAAGTTAATGATAATTAGGAATTATTCAATTATATTAAATTGATGTGAATTAGAGTTGATGTTTATTATGTTGATAAGGAAGTAAATAATATTTTTATAAGAAATAATTAAGTTTTATTAAAGGAAGTTTGGAAGGATGCAATTGTAAAAGAAAATGAGGACTTGATTGAAAGGATAGCAAGTAGAAAGATTAAGAGACAAGGAATAAAAAGATGAGGGATTGAAGTGGAAAGAAGAAAAAGAATAAAAGAAGAAGAAGGAAAGAGAAGAAAGAAAGAGAGAAGAAAGAAAAAGAGAAAAAAAAAGAAGGAAGAAAAGAGAAGGAAGTGATCTAGGAGCTTGAATCCAAATTTTGGCAACAAAGAATGAGGAATCTGCTGGAGAAAGTGATGAGTGGTGATTTTAAATTGAAGTTTATGCATTTTAAATTTCTAAGCCTTTGATTATGAATTTCAAAGCCTTAAATCATAGATTTAGACATAATTTTTTACGTTTTTTAGTTGTTTATGAATGTACCTATAGTTTACAATTGGTATATGAACTTCTGGTGTGTTTAAATTTTATGAAAATCTTAGTTTTCTGTCAAAAATTGCTACTGCTGTCAACCCAGAAGGCCAGAGGGCGGCACCTCTACATTGAGGCGGCGCCTGCGTGCCTTCGTGACGGCACCTCCGTGATGGTGGGCGGTGCCTCCGCGATGAAGCTGGCACCTTTGGAGGGAAGTCAGTGCCTCTGCATGTGTGGTTGGTGCCTCTGCACGCGTGGTCGATTCCCCCATGATCGTAGTCGGCGCCCTCACTCAGAGCATGCGCCTCTGCGACCTGAAATGCGTCCGATTTGACTGTTTGAGGTCCTAATTGAACTATAACAGTGAACCAAATGATAGATTAACATTTCAAAATATTTGAAATGTCAGAAAACGAGTTTAAATCTTCAAAGTTGAATATATTGATGAACGGTCGAAATTGGATGGTCGAGACGTGCAGCGTTGCTTAAGAAGGACCTAACTTTCAGCATCAGATGAGCCACGGGGCCCGTAACATATCAAATTGAAGCTAACTCAGCTTCGACTATACATTTATATGGTAAGACGTGTATGCGGCCCTCGGCTTCGACTATACACAACTACCCAATTATGCCATGCACACTTAAAACTATAATTTCAACTAAAACTTTAAAGCCCCAAACGGAGGCCTAAATGGTCGAATTTGAATATCAAAACAGCGTTCGTCATGTTCCATTAATAAAGGCCATATAGCTCTCTGAGTTAGCTTCGATTTGATATGTTACGGGCCCCGTAGCTCATCCGATGCCGAAAGTTAGGTCCTTCTCAAGCAACGCTGCGCATCTCAACTATCCCAATTCGAGTGTTGGTCAATTATCAAGCTTAGACTTTAGCCTCTTTAATCAAGACCTATAGAGATTATATCGGTATATATATATATAATTCCTATGGTTCAACCCTTTCATTCGGTTTAGTTTAGTTGAAATAGGTTCAGTTCGGTTCGATTCAATTTCAGTAAAACTGTCACAATGGAGGGTTAGGGGCGCCGCCTTCTGGTGCAGGGGCGCCGCCCTCTGGTGCAGGGGCGCCGCCCTCTGGTGCAGGGGCGCCGCCCTCTGGTGTAGAGGTGCCACCCTCTTGCTTAGAGGCGCCACCCTCTGGTGCAGAGGTGCCGCCCTCTGGTCAGAGGCGCTGACCTCTGGCTTAAAGGCACCGCCCTCTACTCAGAGGCGCTGACTCCGCAATCTCTGGTTTGACAGCAGTGGCAGATTTCAACAAAAATTTGAATATCCAACACCCCAAAGCTTAGAATTAACACAAACAATAATCTTAAACAAATGTACATGTATACATCGAAAATATATCTAAATCTATCATTTAAACATCGATTTTGTATACTAAAATTCAAATTTAAATCAAACACATATTTAAAACAAAACTTCTAGTTAGTGCCACTCACTACTTTCTCCAGCAAAAATTTATTCTTCTTGTTGAATCCGAATTCCTCAAGCTTCAGACCACCTCTTTCTCTTCTTTTTCTTCCTTGTCTTCTTTCTTCTCTTTTTCCTTTTTTCCTTTCCTTTTCTTCTTCTTCTTCCTGCAGAAGCCAACAACTCTCTTTCTTTTCTCCATTTCACTCCTTCTTTTCTTTCTTTCTTTTTTAACTTATTTACTTCCTTTTGTTACACTTTAACCCTTTATTTCCTTCCAATTTCATCTTCAAAACTTTACTCAATTAACTCCATCTTTAATTTCTTATATTATATTCTTATTATTTCCCACAACAATAATAATTTAACTCTTAACAACTCCAATTTAATACTGCATAATCAACTTCCTTTTAATATCACTATAATACAAAATAATCAACCCCTTAATCATCCATTTAAAATAATGACAATTAACTCAAATTAATATTTACTTAATATAATAAATATTCCTTAATTATCATTACTTCAAAATAATCCAGTTTAAGGACACGGATGTTACAGCTAGAGGGCAAAGCTTATGGTGGTGGTGCCGACGACAGTGTTAGGTCTGTCGATGGTGGTGGTGTTCGATGGTGAGTGCTGGATGGTGACAACAGTTAGCTATTGTGCATATTTTATAACTTAAAATAATAAACTAACAGGGGGTGAAGAAAAAAAAATAATTTTTACTAATACTTGATTTACTTTCACTTGCTACAAGGGATGTGCAGTTCAATCCCCTAAATTTGGGTTAAATTGTCAAAATTGAAATTTTTAAGGGTGAAATAGTCCAAAAAGTTAATTTTAGGGTTAATTGCACATTGAGTGATAGTTTAAGAGGGGATTTGCTACTTTTTCTGTTTTTGAAGTGAATAATATCAACCACACACACGTGCACTAGCTATATATAATCATATGATTCTGGATGCTATAAGGAGAATAAAGCTTTTTTCTTTATACACGAAATTCAAGGTTTTAGAAAATGGGAAATGCTGAGTGTATATGTGAGAGACATTTGGGGGCAAATTATCATTTTTCTTTCTGTTTTAAGGGAGAAAATTTTTTTTAAGGAAGAGACACCAATTATTCTGGCCCCTATGGGGTAAATTGATAATTTGCCTCCCGCGAGTTGTCTCTCGCAAAGACATGTATCGAGATCCTTAGAAAATTTAATCTGTTCACCACTTGTACGTAGTTGTAGTTGGTTATAACTTATAATTTTTTAAAGATAACTTACGAAAAATATTAGTATTGCCCCTCAAAATTTTTATATTTTTTATTTTAACTCTCTTATTTCCAATAAACATTGAATTTATTTTAATCTAATTTAACTTTGCCTCTATAAATATACAATTCTAAAAAGTCTTTCTTCTATACGCACATGAATACTATGATTATTGCGCACTATTTTACTTATATTAACTGCCATGATTACTGTCAAAAAACAAGAAAAAAAAAAGTAACCAAGGATCAATTATACTTTAAGGCTTAAGCCATATATTTGCGACACTCTTATAACCCGTCGTAAAAACTATTCCATCAAAATGTTGCTTAGTCCCATTGCTGAACTCCACCATGTTCTCACATATATTCTCAATTGCAGGAACAACCTATCAATATATACAATAATTACAAAAAAGAAAATTAGAGACTATTGATTAATTAAATTTTATAAAATAATTAGTGTAGTTCTACGTTAGTTGTACCTTAATCTCTCCTGAACGAATCTTTTTTATTGTCCCAACGTCAATTACAGGAGCTTTCCCAGAAATAAACTTACGAGTGAATGGCCCTAATGATGGTCGATGGATTCCATACTTGGACAAATTACCAAACTTTATGAGTGAGCCCAAAATGGCCAAAGTGTCCACAATTCTTATAGGAAATTTTAGGTGCGTTAATAGCCACATTCTCCAATACACGATCTCCTTTGTCACCACATGATTCTGCAAATTAATTGAAAATCAATCTTTGCTCTATTATAGTAACTAATTGTAACACTAATAACACACCTAATTTTGGTATTTGAAACTAGTCTTGCATGCGTGGATTGGAATGCTTCATGCAAGCAGTTGCATCCAAAAAAAAATGTCAGCTTTTATTTAACAAAAAAAGACAAATTTTTATGAGAAAAAGTCTGTATGGATTTTTATATAATTTTTAAGTAGAAGTATTTTCATCATAATTCTTTTCGAACACAAAAATTGAATTTTTTTTAATTGATCCAATAAATAAAAAGTTTTTATAAACTTAGTGAAACGAAATAATTGAAAAATATATTAAGAAAAAAATATAGTTACTTGAAAATACAAACTGAATACAGAAGATTACACATTAAATTTCTGAAAGCAAATTTAATGAAAGTTTTCTATCGTCCAATAGGTTTGAAATCAGTTCTTTTTGAAAAAAAATCAAAATTTTTTTTCTGAATTGATCCAAGAGAGAAAAAAATTTATAAACTTAATGAAATGAAATAATTGAATAATTAAGAAAAAAAACAGTTACTTGAGAATACAAATAGAAATACAAAAGATTACGTATTAATTTCTGAAAGTAAATTCATAATAAAAAATATTCGCAAGTATTCCAGAAGGGGTAAAACAAATGATAGGGTTTTGCATTAGCAAGCAAAGAATATATATTTGTTGCCTTATCAGTGCGTGCATCACAGTTAGAAAGATCGTAGCTAATCTTCATTAGGGCTGTAATCGAACCGAGCCGAGCCGAGTTTTAGAGTGCTTGGGCTCAGCTCGGCTATTGAAGGAGTGTTCGAGCTCGAGCTTGACCTCGTGAGGATTTGGACATTCAGAGCTCGAGCTCGGCTCGAGACGAACTCGAGCTTATTCGTGAACAAGGTTCGGCTCGTGTTGGATATATTGCTTGTTTGTTTGATCGTGTTCGTTTAACTGCTCGTTTGTTTGATCATTTAAAGGCTCGTTTATGAGCTCGATAAGAGCTTGTTTAGGAGCTCGTTTGTACCTAAAAAAAATTGGATATAACAATAATATAAAGAGAATACACTTTAAAACATAAAATCAACATTAAATAAGCATATATTAAATAAGTAGCAATGCATAAAAAGTATTAAAATAATCCAAGATGTAAAAGTATTACAGTCATCCTCCAATACATAAAGTAAAAACAATTCAAATATTACAGTCATCCAATGCAATAAACAAAAGAGCAAAATAATAAAACAAGTTTGAAATGTCTTGAAGCATGAAGAATAACAGTCTTAGGCTTTTGGCCCTGAAAATGGCATCCCCTGACATAGAAAACAGCAGCCCCGACATCAAAAACGGCACAACCAGTTTGAAAAACAACATAACTAGCTTCAAAACAGCAGCTCCATAACAAATAACAGCTCCATCAAAAACTACACCAACAACATTTAATATAAGCAACAAAAACAGAATCTACAACAACATTTAAAACATCAAGCAACATTCAATTTCACTAAAACAACACATAGACATCAAATTTTAGTAACAATAAAGTAGAAAATGAAGTTACCATAGACAGCTTTCAATTCTTTTATGAAGATGAAGGTAGTGTAATTTCCTTGAAGTCCTCTTGATGATCCTATAAAAATTGCAAACGATTAGCAAATGTAACTCAAACTTCAATATTAACAAGAAAAAAAAACAATGATCAAATTTTCTTTTCATTTCTTTGTCTTGCTTTCATTAACAAAAGTAGATATATAGAAGACACAATGGAACTGAGCTAAAAAAACAAATGGAAACAGAAAGAAAATTACAACAGCCAGCATAACAATAACAAAAACAAAATGGAATTGAGCTAAAAAAAACATAAAACAGAAGTGAGCAATTACATGCAAAGGATCATGAAGCAAAAATACACAGAAATAGAGTCAAACAGTGATATAGAGAAGACACATTATAATCATATAAAATTTTTAAAAAAATAAAGAAGTGAAAGAATGGATCAGGCTTCAAAACAAGAAACAAATTTAAGTAAAAAAGAACAGAGATCTCACTGAAATGATAGGA
>CATIWO010111632.1:0-10000 GCA_949673435.1 Macaranga tanarius | reverse complement strand
TTATAGCATGTCGTGCCTGCTCAATAGCTAGCGGAGCAGGTGTAACAATTTTTTAGTATCAGAGCCTAGGTTTAGTAGTTTGCCTAGGTTTAACAGTTTATATAGTGTTCTATCTCTATAATAGAATTGTGAAGTCTAAGACTTTATTCTGTTGTGTTTTTATAGAACAATGACACCAAGACATAGAGGTGGTAGAGTCCATAGGAATCATGGCTGCATCGCTAGAATTGCTGATATTAACCTTATAGAAATCCTCCTAATCATCCTGAAAGAGCGGACGATATGTTTGTTAGTGGAGGGGAACATGTGGATTCCACCTCTGGTGGTGTATCAGGAGTATATCCAGTAGCTCCACTGCCACAATCTGTTCCTACACCTCCAGCTCATCCATCATAAGTTCCACTTGAACTACAACCAGCACAACAGTACCTTATTTTCAGGTTGATGCTAGTATGGGAGCTCTTACGACCTAAGCTTTTGTGGCTGCTATGACTGCTCGGGAGTAGTATCGTGATCCCTGGATGATTGTGAATCATGCATGAAAATTAGGTACATATAATTTTGAGGGGTCTCTAGATGGTAGATTAGCTGATGGTTGAAGAAGCTAGAGAAAGCTTATCTAATCCTAAGATTGACAGAGATTGAGAAAGTGCAGAATGTGCACGAATTTATGAAAGGATTAGCGAATGATTGGCTATCCAGAGTTCGTTGTTTATATGGTGAGGGGTTGACATAGAATGTGTTTGTCACGAAATTCTATAAAGAATATTTGACACGTAGCTATAAAGAAAGCAAGCAGGAGCATTTTTTTAGTTTGACTCAAGGTAGTTTGTCAGTCAAGGAGCATGTGGATCGATTTGAGAATTTATATCACTTTATTTCTGAGATTATACCTTAAGAGGAAATTAAATATGATAGTTTAGGAGTGGATTGAAATCTTACATAAAAACTGGAATAGTGTGGTACGAAGGGAATAATTTTTAGGAACTAGTTCAGAAGACACTTGCTTTTGAGAAGGCAAGGAAAGAAGAAATAGAGCAAGAGCAGAAGAATAAAAGGTTTATCTTCAGTTCCTCTTATAATTTTAGAGATAGACCAACTAATAGAGGAATTAGCATGTTACCACCTGACAAGGTTATAGTGGCAGTAGCCAAGCTTCGTATATGAGTTATAGGCAGTAAGCAAGTTAACCTCAGATGAGTCAGAGTTCTGTAAGGCAGCTAGTTGGTAGTTCTGCCAATTCCTAGAGGTAAAATTAGAAAGGTGTGCCATAAAATAACCAGAGAAGACCTACATACCCTCAATGCCAGACTTGTGGCAAGTTTTATAAAGAGGAATGTAGAAAAAGGTCATTGGGTTGCTACGAGTGTGGAGAAATTGGCCACATAAAAAGAGATTGTCCTTTACTAGTATAATTTGGTGGTTCAGGGTGAGGGACTGTTGCTCTTAGGAATCAGAGTGGTAGTAGAAATTTTTCACTAAGTAGACAGGTTACCACTGATTCTAGCCTTAGTGTTGGCAGAGGTAGAGGTAGTGTTATTGCTGTAACACCTCAGCAAGGCTAGAATACCCAGCAGAATCGACCTTTAACCCAAGCTAGAGTTTTTGCAATGATGCAAGATGAAGCATTGGCATCTTCAGAAGTTGTTACGGGTATGTTAACTATCCTTGACCGAGATACTTATATATTATTTGACCTAGGAGCTACACATTCTTTTATGTCTCATTCTTTTACTTTGCATGCTGATTTTAAGCCTAGTTCCTTAGATGCTATGATGATTGTTAGTAATCCTTTGGGAAACTCTAAGGCTTGTGAGAAAGTGTATAAAGATTGTGTAGTTAAGATAGGTCAGCATGAGCTCCTAGCAAATTTCAGGGTTTAGATTCAATCTTAGGCATGGATTGGCTATCTCTCCATTATGCCACATTGGATTATTTTAAGAATACAATAGAGTTTAATCGTCTTGGGGAAACAAAATTTTCTTTTCAAGGGGTATGATATGCTCTTCCCTCTTGTTTGATATTCACCATAATTGTAAAGAAAATGTTAAGGAAGGGTTGTCAAGCATATCTTACTTATGTGGTTTACACTAAGTTTGAAGGGCTGAAATTAGAAGACATTCCAATAGTATGTGAATTTAAAGATATTTTTCCAGAAGATCTTCCATATTTACCCTCAAATAGAGAGGTTAAATTTTCTATCGATGTGATCCCTGGTACAACGT
This sequence comes from Macaranga tanarius, assembly GCA_949673435.1. Classification (NCBI taxonomy): domain Eukaryota; kingdom Viridiplantae; phylum Streptophyta; class Magnoliopsida; order Malpighiales; family Euphorbiaceae; genus Macaranga; species Macaranga tanarius. Next base: position 7,775 of record CATIWO010111632.1, on the reverse strand, counting down.
CTATTTCTCAAGCACCTTATAGAATGGCTCCAGCAGAGTTAAAAGAATTAAAAATTCAATTACAGGAGTTATTAGATAAAGGTTTTATTAGGCCTAGTGTATCACATTGGGGAACACCTGTGTTATTTGTTAAGAAAAAGAATGGGTCCATGAGGTTATGTATAGATTATCGATAATTGAATACGGTTACGGTGTAGAATAAGTCTCTATTACCTCATAATGATGATCTTTTTAATTAATTACAAGGAGCTAAGGTTTTATTAAAGATCGACTTGAGGTCTGGGTATCATCAAATAAAAATTAAAGAGATAGATGTACCTAATACGACTTTTAGGATACGTTATAGACATTATGAGTTTCTTATTATGCCATTTAGGTTAATCAATACACCAACTGCCTTTATGGATCTTATAAATAGAGTGTTTCAAAAATACCTGGATAGATTTGTAATTGTATTCATAGATGATATATTGGTATATTCTCAAAGCAAGGAGGAACATGAAGAACATTTGAGGACAGTTTTGCAAACTTTGAGAAGTAAGCAACTATTTGCTAAATTGAGTAAATGTGAGTTTTGGTCAAATCAGATTGATTTCTTAGGGCATGTTATATCGGTAGAAGGTATTTATATAGACCCTAAGAAAATTAAGGTAGTAGTTAAATAGGAACAACTAACTAATACCACAGAAGTGAGGAGTTTCATGGGTTTAGCTGGTTACCATTGCCAATTTGTTCAGGACTTCTTAATTATAGCAGCTCCATTGACAAAATTGTTGAGAAAAAATGTGAAGTTTGTATGGGCAGAAGAATGTCAAGGGAGTTTTGAGAAACTTAAAGCATGTTTAACTTCTGTACCAGTATTAACTCTTCCTATTAGTGATAGTGAATTTGTGATATATAGTGATGCTTCTAAGAAAGGATTGGGTTGTGTTCTTATCAATATAGAAAGGTTATAGCATATGCTTACAGATAATTGAGGCCGCATGAGTTAAACTATACTACCCATGACTTGGAATTAGTAGCTGTAGTATTTGCTCTTAAGACTTAGAGGCATTATCTATATAGAGAGACATGTCAAACTTTTACAGATCACAGATCTCTTAAATACCTCTTTAGTCAAAAGGAGTTGAATTTGAGATAAAGATGATGGATTAAGTTATTAAAGGACTATAATTGTACAATCGAGTATCATCATTGGAAAGCAAATATGGTGGTAAATGCTCTTAATCAGAAATCTTATAGTAACTTAACTCATATGAAGCCAGTGCATTTTCCTTTATTTTTAGAACTTCAAGCTATGAATGTAGGAATGAAGTTAGATAATCAAGAAACATTATTGGTAACTCTTAAGGTTAGACCCATTATGGTAGAAAGAGTTAAAGAAGCTCAAACTCAGGATGCTGATTTATGTAAAGTTATTGAGGAGGTGAAAAGTGAGTCACGAACTGATTTTTATCTTAGAGAAGATGGAACTTTAATGTTTGGAGAAAGAATTTGTGTTCTAAATGTAGAGGATTTGAAGCGGGAGATTATGGAAGAGGCACATTATTCTATGTACTCAATGCATCCGGATAGTACCAAGATGTATCGTACACTGAAGGAAAACATTGGTGGCAGGATATGAAAAGAGATATAGTAGACTATATATTAAGACGTTTAGTTTGTCAACAAGTGAAAGCTGAACATCAACGTCCATCAGGTCTTTTGCAACCACTTCCTATTCCAAAGTGGAAATGGGAGCATATTACCATAGATTTTTTAATGGGATTACCTCATACGCAATAAGGACATGATGCAATATGGGTTATAGTGGATAGGCTCACTAAATCAGCTCATATTTTACCTGTCAAATTGGATTATTCCTTGGATAAGTTGGCACAATTGTATGTGAATGAGATTGTAAGACTTTATGGTGTACCAATCTCTATTATGTCAGATATAGATTCCAGGTTTACATCTAGATTTTGGCTCAGTTTACATCAAGCTATAGGTACAAAGTTAAAGTTTAGTACTTCCTTTTACCCACAAACTGATTGTCAATCGAAAAGGATAATCCAAACTTTAGAGGATATGTTAAGGGCATGTGTGATGGAATTCAAAGGAAGTTAGGATAAGCACTTGCCATTAATGGAATTTTCATATAACAATAGTCATCATACTAGCCTTAGCATGGCACCCTATGAAGCATTATATGGAAGGAAATGCAGAACTCTAGTATGCTGGAATGAAGTAGAGGAAAGAAAACTTGTGGGACCAAAAATTATGCAGTTGACCATAAACAAGGTTGAATTAATCTGCAGTAGATTAAAAGTAGCTCAAGATAGGCAAAAGAGTTATTCTAACTTGAAAACAAAGGATATTGAGTTTAATGTAGGCGATAAAGTATTTCAGAAGATATCTCTATGGAAGGGAATAATCTGATTTGGAAAGCGTGGGAAGTTGAGTCCTTATTTTATTAGACCATATGAAGTGATTGAAAGAATTGAACCGGTAGTGTATCAGTTAGCTTTACCTCCAGAGTTATCTCAGGTGCATAATGTTTTTCATGTATCCATATTGAGAAAGTATAGAAGTGATCCCTCCCATATACTTAAGCCGTAGCCGATTGAATTAAAGGAAGATTTGACCTATGAAGAAGAGCCCATAGAAATCTTAGCTAGAGAAGAGAAAGTTTTGAGGAATAAAGTAATTCCATTGATTAAGGTTTTGTGGAGTAATCATTTGAATGAGGAAGCAACATGGGAGAGAGAAGAAGATATGTGGATTCAATATACTCATTTGTTTCCCTCATAGGTATGTAAATTTTGAGGATGAAATTTCTTAAGAGGGGAAGAATTATAATATTCTGCCCTGGAGATTAATTGGGTTATTGATAGATTTTTGGACTAAATAGTATTAGAAATAAGTTTTGAGGGTTATTTTATGCCTAAAAGATATTATAGGAGTCTAAATGGATATTTATCAAAAAAACTTTAAAATAAAGAAATAGAGAAAGTCACGCACATTACCTTTCTCTTCTTCCTTTCCACCACCAACTTCTCTATACATTTTCATTTTCTTCATTTTATCATTTTCTTTCCTTTTCTTTTCTTTAAATCTTCATTTAACAACTTCAAGCATCAATTCAATCTTCTTGTAACAAATTCAAGCATTTGAAATAAATGAATTTAGTTTATTTATTTTCAAACTATTGAATTTTTGATAGAATTGCATAATATGGTTGTTTGATTTGTTTTAGAGTTAAAAGTTTTGTTTATGCTACAATAGACCCCTATGATATTTAGAAGGTTGTTTGGGATTGATTTAGATTGATTTATAGTGTTTTTGGCCAAAACAGAGGGATTTCAGCATTTTGGGTCGATCAGGTGATGCCTCAGCACTGAAAAGGCACATCAGTGCACTAGGGAGGCTTCTCAGTGACCTTTTTTTGAGTCCGAAACCCTAATGTGAGCAGTTTTGGACCATGTTTTGGGTCCTATATCATATCTTTTAGACGTAGATTAATAAAATGGAGTAAAATCTAGATTTTTAGCTTGTATTCTTATATAGTTGCTTATAGATGTTAAGAGCAAATTCGGTTCCAGCGGTAGAGCATAGGTCAGAGCTGGATAGGTAGTTCTTACTTCAGCAAGCCAGGTGAGTGGTTATATGTATATGAAATTAGTTTTAAAACTAAGTACATATATATTTATGTATGCAAAAATATTAAAATGTTTCATATGATTTAATAATGATGTTTCTTTATAAATAGTCTTTTAAACGACTATCAGTTTGCAAAAATGGTTTTACAAGTTACTTAGCTTTTATATCTAAAATTGGGAACATGTAGTAATATATCTGTTACTGACATAGTTAAAGTATTTTAAAGCAATAATGTGATTGTTGTTATTATTTTATGAAATGATAATTCTCAGCAGTGTTTTGATACTAGCATTAACTACATATTCAGCTACTATATTTCATTAGCAGTTTGATAAATGCAAATGATTAATTTATAAGCAAACCTATACACTCGTGATATGTAACCTTTAGATTACACCATGATGACTGGTGTCTTATATCAGTAAGATTACTTAGCAACTATCTTGGAGACAGTGCTTGGTTATATATATAGCCTTAGGGGCATACAATTGGGTAGTTAGCCTTTGGGGAGCAGCTCTGCGCATGCTTATATATATATATATATATATATATATATATATATATATATATATATATATGTATGTATACTTGGGCTGCCAGTGTCATTATTGCACCCAATGTATCATCAAACTAGCATAATCTTTTAGTTACATATTTAATGAGTGTATGGATTAAAATGATTATGAAAGTTTATTTAGTTTTTTCAGCTAGCAACAAACTAGCTTATGCTCTAAGCTAGAAATGTATCCATCCACTGTTGAGGTTTATTAAATTTGCTAGCAAAATGTGCGCGAATAGCATCTGCAATTTCATGATTAGATTCTAAAATTCAGCCATTATAATGCAACTGCCTAATAAAGTTCCAACGCCACCAATTTAAAGCCTGGACATAAAAAAGTGTGTATTACAGTCTCTAAGGTGACTTATTGAATTTAAAATTTTTATCTTCAAAAATATTTCAATTGCTCATATTGTTACTGAGCAAGTTCAGACAAAAGTAAGTCTTCATTCTGGGATAGAGGATGATGTTTTTTAATCTGATTAAGAGCCTCAATTTGATGCTGAATATTCATCAATGTAGAGTCTAGATTTCTATAAACATCAAGATTCCATATCCTAAGCTTATTCCGTAGGCATTTGGATTTGTGATGAAACGAAATATAAGTTGGAATGGAAGTCCATATGTTTCCAGTAATTTTGTTAAAAACTAACAATCTAGAGCACGAAAAGGCTTTGGAGAATTTTTTGGAACAATATTTATCAGTAAAATAGGATTGTGATCAGATGGCCCTTTTAAAAGAGCTGATAGACGAAGAGAAGGGAAAACTATACGTAATCCATTCTGATGAGACCAAAGCTTAGTTAATCCTACTTTAGCACAAACAATTCCGCCAAGTAAATAAAGAGCTAGAGAGTTGTAAGTCAATTAAAGCTACTTTAGAAATTCTCACGAATACTAGCAGAATAGCTCCAACTAAAAGTTCGCTCATCACGCTTATAGATTTAGTTAAAATAACTAATCAATAGTACTAGAGTACATGTGTACAAGCGAGTAAAAGATAGCAAATCTACCTAAAGATTACATTGTTCACCAGGGGAAGAAGAAGCATAGATGGCCACAATGATACATCTGAAATAATGAGCAAAAAAAACACCACTGACAGCAATCCAATTACTTTTAAAAAAAGAATTAAAGAGAGCAAATGCTTGGTCATCCAAGATGTAATAATCCCATCAGATGAATTTATAGCATCCAAAAAAATCCACTTGATAGAACCTATACCCTAAAAATGTCTAATAATGGAGAAACTAATTTGATCATATTTCATCTCCTGTAGAACAATCATATCTAATTGTTTTGAGGACATCAAGCATTTTAAATGAGAGGTCTTAAAGGCACCCTATAAGTCTCTATAATTCCACGAGATAATAGAAACCATGGATAAAAAGTGGAGAAACATACTCAAACCTATTTTGTGGACTCCTTCCAACACTCAAAGTCCACTTGAAGATGCTCAAATAATGCTGCAATAACATCATCGATCATCAGGCTTGTTAAATTGAAAGCCAAGAGCTTTACTAAGATAAAGTGATGCCTCAGTAGAGGATTATGTGAGAGAGGGCTCAATTTGAGAACAATTACCAGATAGGCAAGTATTAATTCACTTAATGTCATAAGAAGTAGGTTGCCAAGGTTGAGAGGTTGATGTTTGCCCAGAACTGGCTTTACTTGCTTTTGATAAATTTTGACAAATTTGACATCTATATCATCTAGGTTTGTGTAAAAAAGTATGAAAGGACAATACTACAATAACATCATCATTAGGCTTATTAAATTGAAAGCTAAGAGCTTTACTAAGATAAAGAGATGCCTCAGTAGAGGATTGTGTGAGAGAGGGCTCAGTTTGAGAACAATTACCAGATAGGCAAGTATTAATTCGCTTAATGTCATAAGAAGTAGGTTGCCAAGGTTGAGAGGTTGATGTTTGCCCAAAACTAGCTTTACTTGCTCTTGATAAATTTTGACAAATTTAACATCTATATCATCTAGGTTTGTGTAGAAAATCATGAAGGGAGAGGGCTCTATGTGTTTTCTTAGGTAATGGGTGAATTTTCTTAACTTTTAAGGAAGTTGTGGAAGTTAGAATAACATCTAGAGGTGCGAAGTCAAAGGGTGGTTACTGTATTGGAGATTGGTTATAAAGAGTAAAAGAGTTAGAGACTAAGTTAATAGCATTATCAGTAATGGCAGAGAGAGTGTCTGGGTAGGTAGAAGAGGAATTTTCTAAAGATTTCTAACTTAGGGAGGTCTTGGGGTCATAGATAACCATGTAGAGATTAGAGGGAGCAAGAGTATTTACCTTATTTGGCTCCATAGAATCTGTAACATAACATCTAGTGGAATTTAAATTCAAATTCAAATTTGAATTAAAGCAAATATTTATAGATTTAACTAATTGAGAGGTTTTAGCCATCTTATTCGCCTTAGCAGTAGATGAGCCAAGTTCATGATGGCCGAAAATTGCATTAAAAACCGGTGAGTTAGAAGGTATCGATGAGTAAGAGAAAGAAGGAAAGGGAGTAGTGAGATCCTCATAAACTGAGACAAAAAAATTTTGAGCCTAATATTGAACATAATAAGTTCTAGCTAAGGAAACATCTAGAGATAAACGGATTAATAATTTAGCAATGTCCAACCAATCAAGGTTGAGAGTTTCTTGATGAACTTGGATGAAAACACCAATTTTTGATTCAAACCATGTAAAAAATTCTAGCAACCAAGTTATAAAGGGATACCCTGACACCTAATCTAGGCCAGCCTATTGTGACTTTGAAGGTTAGGTTGCCAATAAATAAAATGAGAGAACTATTTTAATAATTTACTATGATACAAATTAAGCCAATAAATTATATTTTTCCTACAAAGATAGGAAAGTAAGCAATAATGTATCACTATTAAGAATGGCAAAATGTAAAAAAGGTAAACCAATGATAGTTGCAAATTGATGAATCAAACTAATAAAATGCGGCTTATATAAGTAACCCACAATAGAATTAGACAACTAATCACCATTTTACTGCGTGCTTGTAAATTCATCAAACGAGAGAGAGTGCACTACACATGTCCTTAGGAAAGGATTAGGGAGATTACTAATAGTTTGAGATTTTATTAAATATGTTTAAGTTATTTTTTGGAGGAAATTGTATTTAAAAGAATTAGTGAGTAACCAAATAAAAAATAGAAAGTTGGATTTAATTGAAAAGGGAATAAGGACTTAAGTGAAAGAAAAGAAAGTAGAAGGATTTGTGGATGAAGAAAGGAAAGAATGTTTGTGAAAAACTTTGCAAGTATACAGAATCGACAAGTAGTACTAAAGATATCGTTCCCACAGAGATTTTAATCTATCCACCTTGTAATCTATTTCTAATTGTTTAAAGCTTCCAAAAATAATGATCAATTTAATTCTAATTAACTAAAACTAATCAAACTATCAATTCTAATTATGTAATCAAATAACCAAATATAAAACAACCATTAAGAAATTAATTCACCTCACACTCATTAATCAATTCTCCTCCCTTAAATTCCATTATCCATGCAAATCTTGAGTTATCTTAAATGATAATCACCT
>CATIWO010111607.1:0-13893 GCA_949673435.1 Macaranga tanarius | reverse complement strand
AACTCAAAAATTAATTTAAACCAAAACCATTAAGAACACAAAGCCACTCACCACTTTCTCCTGCTGATTCCGTCTAAATTCTTGTTTGATTCTTCTTTAGATTTTCAGAGCAAAGCCTCTTCCTCTTCTTTCCCTTTTTCTCCTCTTCTTTCCCTTTTTCTTCTCTTCTTTCTCTTCTTTTCTTCCTCTGCCGATTGCCTTCTCTTCCTTTCTCCTTATCTTCTTCTTCTTCCATACCTTTCACTGTGCAAATCTAACAACTCTCACTCTTACTTCTTTCATCCTTCTTCTTTTCTTTCTTTCTTTCTCAATTCATTCACTTCCATTCATTACACTTTAGTCCTTCTTTTCTTTGCAATTTCATCATTCACTAACAATTCAATATACTAAACTTTATTCCTCAAAATAAAAATCAACTTAATTAACAACATAACTCATCTTCTCATAATACTAATTAACTCCAACTCACTTATTCATACTATTAACAATTAACTCAAATCATCAAATTAAATTAACTGGAGTAATAACCTCCTTAATTGTTATTAATAAACAGTAATCCGGTTCTAGGACACGGATGTTACAGAATCGGCCCAAAACATGTGGGACTACCTCAAGAAGGAGTACCAAGGCAATGAAAGAACCAAGAACATGCAAGTGCTCAACTTGATCAGACAGTTCGAGATGGTGAAGATGAAGGAGTCAGAAACAATTAAAAACTACTCTGACAAGCTGCTGAGCATTGTTAATAAAGTGAGGATACTAGGTAAGGACTTTACTGATGAGAGAGTCGTTCAGAAAATTTTTGTCACTTGACCTGAGAAATATGAGTCCAAATCTTTTCTTTGGAGGAGTCTAAAGATCTGTCAAGTATATCCTTGGCAGAGTTAGTTAATGCTTTGCAGGCTTAAAAGCAAAAAAGAAGGATGAGAAAACATAATAATTTGATAATCATGAATTATTTCTCATTATTATCAAAACCACGACATACTTCTCCTTTTATGGATCAAGGAGGTTTTGAACGTTACAAAAAATTAGATACTTGACAGGTAGCTAGATTTTTCTAAGAGTTTATAGCTCATAAAACTTTTATTCAAATAGACTAATAGACTCCAATATACTCTCAACTAAAACTCTTGACTAAATAAAAAACACGTGACAAATCTCCTGAATTATCCAACAATCCCCCCTTTAATTCAGAGAGGTTGAACTTCCAAAAAAAATAGTTTCTTCAAATTGAAGGAAGACAATAATCTGATGCCATTTTCCTTCAGTTCGAAGAAACTACATCAAAACTGATGATCAACTTGCTAATCCTTTTTACAAAAGCATTGTCTGAAAATAAGTTCAATATTTTTTTTGGAAGTTCAACCTCCCTGAATTAAAGGGGAGATTGTGGGATAATTCAGGAGATTTATCATGTGTTTTTGATTTAGTCAAGATTTTTAATTAGTTGACATTATCTTGGAGTCTATTAGTCTATTTGAACAAAATTTCTATGAGCTGTAAACTCTTAGAAAAATCTAGCTAGCTATCAAGTATCTGATTTTTTGTAACGTTTGAAATATCCTTGATCTATAAAAGGAGAAGTATGTCATGCTTTCGATAATAATGAGAAATAATTCCTGATTATCAAATTATTATTATTATTTTTATTTTTTTTCGCTGTTAATTAATCTTTTCCTTTAAAAAAACAACACATGTTCAATATAGTAGTTGTCAATTTGTCATGACGATAGAAGGCTTCCTTTGTTTTGCAACTAGGCAAAAATATATATATCTTACTGGTGCACTCGTGCTAAGTGGCCAAATATGTAATTGTAAAAAAATTGCTTTTCATTTTCTTTTCTCATAATGATGTAGATATATATGATGCCAATGAGCCACATTGCTCGCAAGTTGTCTTGAAGGAAACATCTTAATTCTCCCTATCTGTAAACTCATAGAGTAGTACTGAAGAAGACATCAATTAAATATTGCATTTAACAGCGAAAACCTAATAAATGAAGTTCTTTAAAATGTAATAAAATCATGGCAGCTTATGGTAGTGACGTTGGAATATAACACTAAAGTCACACATGTTCAATTTTTTCCTCTATGGTACCACATTCACGAATTCTTGCTAGCTCATAGCCATTGGGTCCAGATTGCATTTCTTTCCAAGGTAAAAAAAATTTTAAATTTTCAATTAATAACCTCATAATGTTTTGAACACCTTTTCTTTTATAGAAAAAGCAGGCATGAGCTTTGCAAACAAGAGAAGCAAGTAAAAAAAACTCACTTTAATTTTAAGGTATATGATTCAATCCCATGTTAGTGAAGTAAAGTAATTTTGCCAAATAGTACCAATACCCAGATTGTGAATTTTCAGTTGCGAGCTCTTAATGTCACCCACAAGTATAATATACTAATATTTTTCGTTGGCTTGTACTAAGAACTAAAATTCAAAGTTGTGCTGTAAGGGTGTTCCACTCTTCTCTGCTCCACTCTTCCAAGTGCTAGCGGATTTTGGTAATTCAGATAAGAACTGATGAATAATACTGTAAGTAATGGAATATGGTCATTGCAGGCTTTGGGTCCACTTTTGTCCATGCTTCATACAATTAGGGCCATAATAGACAACCCGTATTGATGTTAACCCTGTCTATTGGCATGTAATGTGGCAAAGCCTTAGCAGTTAGCATAATGACAAAGGGAAAGGCAAATGCCTCTCTTCTTGATTCTTCTTTGTTTTTTATTAGAATATTTAACATAAAAAATTATTCCCACTGCGAAGTATGAACTGAAAATCATAAAGATTTAGCACTAAAATATTATCCTAATGACATAGTCTAATGTCTCTGTTGGGGTCAAGATTGCATTAAGAATCCAATTAGCAAGAAACCAAAAAATTCCCTCACAATAGTCAAACCACTTCTTTATTTTATTTTGTAGATAAACAGCAATTTAGAACTTATTATCAAAGCAATTATTGCACTACCATTAAGTTAATACATAATGCTCCCATCACCACTACCATTTTCTTTTTTTTAATCTTCTAGGAATATGGAAGAATCCAAAACAAATTCCACCAACTCCAAACCCAAAGAATTCCAATAACCCAAGATATAGTAGTGTCTTAAGAAACATAATTTGCAACTTAGACTCTTTATGAGATTCCACTACTAACTTAGTGGCCTCTTATTTATCTATCATTCAAAAAAAAAATTAAGGAGAAATTAATTTTAGTGACATTAAAAAGAAAATTTTATAGCTTGGCTCTTTTAGATATAGATAGCACCGCTATACAAAAATTAAAGAGTAGATTAATTAGCCTCTAATTGTACAGTCACTGCTCATTCACTAGAAACAACAATTGGTGAATTCCCACTTTTCTAGAAGTCCCATCAGTGCCAGCTTTGCTCACTCTTCTTCTCTATATGAAGCCCCACTCACTCTGTCTCGGTACACTGTTCTTTAACTCTGTATTCTATTCTTTCGGTTCGTAATTATTTTTTTAAAAATCGATTGCCATTCTCTTGGTTCATAAATTTTCCTTCTTTCTTGTTTTCCTTCTGTTTTTATGTGACAAAGTTTGGAGCTTTGACTTCAAATGGCATAAACAAACAATCAACAGGATCAAGTAGCAGAAAGAAAGAAAGAAAGAAAGAAAGGGAAAAAGAATGTCAAACTATTCATTCTTGAATGATCAGCTATCAAAAAGAACATCAATCTTTGGTTTACGTTTATGGGTAGTTCTTGGTATATGCGTAGGAGCAGCTATAGTTCTTGTTCTTTTCATTATCTCTCTCTGGTTCACTTCAAGACGCAGCAAAACTAACAAGAACTCTACTACTTCACACTCAACAAAATTCAAGTCCTATCTCAGCAACGGCAACAGCAACACAACAATCCCAAAAGTCTCTAAAGAAATTCAGGAGATCAGAATTGACCCTGCCCACCCTACCCCTGACCCCAAGTCTCTTTGTCCTGACCCAGTACCTGAATCAGAGCCAATTCTTCTTGAAGAGGAGACTAGTCCTGTTTCTGGAAGAAACAGAATTCATATTGAGATTGGTAAGGACCATAGAATTTCTTACCCGGAGCGGGCTGGTGGGTCGGGTCATGGAAGTGGAGAGACCCGGTCAGGTCCTCGTTCCGGTGACTTGGGTGGTAGTGTGATTGCTGTGCCGGAAGTTTCACATTTGGGGTGGGGCCATTGGTATACTCTTAGGGAGCTTGAGGAGTCTACTAATGGTTTTGTTGATGAGAATGTGATTGGTGAAGGTGGGTATGGAATTGTTTACCGCGGTGTTTTGGATGATAATACTAAAGTTGCTGTCAAAAATTTGCTTAACAACAGGTATGCCAACTTGTTCTTGTTCGGGTTTTATCTGGAATTGTGTAATAATTTGAGGTTAAGGGTTGATTATTTTCTTTTAATCCAGCTAAGGATATTGATGCATTGGCTGTAATTGTATGTTTTTTTTTACACTTGTAGCTTTACAAACTGATTGCACTTGCAGTTTTGTCCTTATCAGTTATTGAGGTTTTAATGTTTTTTGCTTTTAATCTAGGGGACAAGCTGAGAAGGAGTTTAAGGTTGAAGTAGAAGCAATTGGACGTGTACGGCACAAGAATTTGGTGAGGTTGCTTGGTTATTGTGCGGAAGGAGCTCATAGGTACTCTTCGTCTTGGTTTGCAGTATAGCAAGTTACAATTTTTGTTTTCATTCTTTGGATTCGTAATTCTTCAAGTTATTATCTTTCTTTCTTTTAAAAAAAAATTTGATTGTCTTCTGTTGTTGCACTAATCCAAATTTGTGGTTGTTATAGGATGCTTGTTTACGAGTATGTTGACAATGGAAACTTAGAGCAGTGGCTCCATGGAGATGTTGGGCCTTGCAGCCCTCTGACATGGGAGATTCGCATGAATATCATACTTGGAACAGCAAAAGGGTACATGTTTATATTTACTTTTAGCTTTGCTTTTAGCATGGTGAATCATAATGGCTTTGATTCTTAGGTATGTTTCAAACTCTCTGATTATTTGTTGCGACTAAAACTTGATTAACCATATAGGTTGACATACCTGCATGAAGGGCTTGAGCCGAAGGTTGTTCATCGTGATATCAAATCTAGCAACATTTTATTGGATAGGCAGTGGAATGCTAAAGTGTCTGATTTTGGTCTTGCAAAACTCTTGGGCTCAGAGCGGAGTTATGTGACTACACGTGTTATGGGGACATTCGGGTGTGCTCTCGAATAATTTTATCTTTTAGCTTCCCTGTGGTATGATATGCACTCCCATCTTTGAACTTGGTTCAGCAAAATGGAATGACAATTGTGCTTTGTTCCCCAGATATGTGGCTCCTGAATATGCTAGTACTGGCATGCTGAATGAAAGAAGTGATGTATACAGCTTTGGGATTCTTCTTATGGAAATCATCTCTGGAAGAAACCCGGTTGATTATAGCCGTCCTCCAGGAGAGGTTTGCATTCAACAGATTAACTTGACGATGAATTACAGCTAGTTCAACATAAATTTCTTGAGATTTTTCCTCTTGATAGTTATTAATGAATCTAAACTTCAGGTGAATTTAGTTGAATGGCTCAAGACAATGGTTACAAATAGGAATGCAGAGGGAGTTTTGGACCCTAGGTTGCCAGAGAAGCCTTCTTCAAGAGCCCTCAAGCGTGCTCTTTTAGTAGCATTACGCTGTGTTGACCCAAATTCGCAGAAGAGGCCAAAGATGGGACATGTCATACATATGCTTGAAGCTGACGAGTTCCCATTCCGAGATGTACGTTCACATTTGTGTCTGCGACTAAGCATTTTTCATTTATAGGCTTCCAATCATCAAGCTGATTTTTAAGCTTCACCTTGTTAGATTTTCTCTTTTCTTGTTTCCTTTCTTTTGCAAATTTTTTAAATTTTCAACAGAACACACAAGCAGCATTAATCAAACAAGCTACTGCTTTATATCTAGCTTGTATTTACTAGTTTTTAGTGGTAAGTTATTGCATGCTGCTTGGATTTTCTAAGCATTTGTTATTATCTGCTCTCTATCAAGTGCAATCCTACTGCTGAGAGTGAGCTATGATATGCAATCCTTGAAAAGATTTTGTATGCGCAATATTTGTGCTTTCTCTTATAACTTTTTGTCAATCATGGGCACATTTTCCACAATTTAGTCGGTTGTGGCCTATAGTTATGGAATTCTCGACTTATCTGTGAGATTGTTGAGGGTTTTAATTTCTCGGATGAAGGAGAGATTATAACAAGTCTGCTGTTTCTTGAATATGTAAAGCATTTGTGCTGTGTTTCTCTTCCATGGATCATATTTGCTCATTGATAATCTTCTGGCTTGATTTCAGGACCGGAGAATTACAAGGGAACATGGGCGACCTCACCATGAGGGTGTGAAAACAGATAAACGAGTTAGTGAATCAGGCGACAGTAGTGGCTATGAAAGTGGCGCCCAAACCAATAGAGCATTGTGGAAGAAGCAGGAACCTGAGGAACAGTAAGTTGCCTTGCCAAACTCATGTGCAAGATGTATGGATTCACCCTGTTTTCTTTATATTCATCTCATTCAGAATTGGCATATATACAATTACCACCACTCTACCTTTATATGCAAACCATATTGTATCAAGTATTGCTGTATATTGTAGATTATGCAGCACCTTTTGCCATTGTGCGTGTAATTGATGTCTCTGGAGTACTGTTCTTTCCCTGATGGGTATAGAGCTAATGATGTGAATGATATCTAAATTTTGTTTGATTGTACCCGGCGTTGTAGTTAATGGATGGACTGTAAATCTCGACATCATTGATACTAAAAATTCACACATTGACAGCTACTCTGGAAAATGAAATTTGTATGATATTTATTGCCAAAAATTTCACTCACCCAAAACATTGTGATATCAGGAATTTTATTAAATTATAGTATTCCTCCATCATTATTAATGCATATATGTGAAGCTTGCTCATTTGAGCTGTAATTTTTAATTTTATTATCATTTCCTGTTTTTGGGTTCCATCACGTAAAGAAATGTTGAATTTAGTAGATATTTGAAAATTTTTATCCTTTTTTCTGCACACATGTCGGTGCTTATTTGAATCTTTTATATATATGGTTAAGCGGCTTTTGTTTTTGGTGGGTGGGGGAGTCTTTTGGGTGGAGGTTAGGGTACATGTTTAAAAGGGTTTATCAGTGCAAGTATCTAGTCTCCAAAATCTCAGTACAGCTCGTTGTCTCACCGACAAAGGGCTAGTTTCAGAGATTTGCCAGTCAATGATCCAAATAAAGAGCTATAAATAGTGCAGTATAAGGGCAGCATCACTCAGTCTCTAAACGTCAAATATTTGAACATAAAATTTCCATGATAATCAACTATGATTAAGACAATACTTTTTTTAAGTTATGTTGGTAAGAGTATGAAAACTTGGGTCCTACATTTCACATGGGTCACTACTGCATTCCCCCATAAGGTTTTAAAGATTGTGGGGGCCTAATTGTGACAACAGAAACCTTGACAGCTAGAAATGAACTTAGTGATACGGTACTATTGGACCCCTCCAATGTATTTGACTATCAGTTTTGCTTGATTCTAATCTTCATACAAAGGCGTGATGGAGCTTTCCTGTTTTTGTTTTGTTTCTTTTCTCTTTCTATTTTAGGCTTTTTGTTCTGTCTTAAGACCTTAATAATAGCATCCCCATTGCCACTTTCAGCAGTCTTAAGTTAAGTGTTGTGTTTGTCACTTTATTGACTGATCTGTTTTGTTTCTTCCTATCTCTGTGTTTAGTGGTCTTTTCTTTTTCGTCTTAAATACATATGAATTTTTAAGGCATGCCCCATATGTGGGCTAGAACTTAAAAAATCTTTTGGCATGTGAGGGTGAATGCTCAACATATATTTGTGAGCGCTGCCATATATTATCAGCGGGAGCTTGTTGGGTGATGCATATTTTAAAGTGGGGTTGGCGCCAAATGCCCGCGTGTAATTGTAAAGAAAACAACCAACAATCTCCCATCTTCCACACTCCATGGATTTTTTTAATATTGGTTATTATAATCTTGGCCATAATGGTATTCATATATAGATGATTATTTTATTGAAAATGCTGGAGTGCAAGCGTTTGTGGGACACAAAATAACCGTAAACAAGGCATTTTATTACCAATTACCATGGGCATAAATCTATCATTGGTTAACTTTCCCGGTTCTACACTTGGAGCAGTCAACTAGATAATGACAGCGACGATGGGGCTGGATACAACATGGTTGTGTTGATCAGTCCATTTTAGATAACCATAGATCACATATGATGAAACTTCTTTATCAATCTCTAAATTCAGAGAAAAACTTTGATCCTGGTATTTCTGGGAGAAGGACAAGCTGCTGGGCTCTACTGTGACGCTCATTCCACGGGGAACCACTACAGTTGCGCTGTAAACAGCTGTGTCATCTCCTACATTTGTCACAGTCCTGCTAAAGTTCTTCACCTTCGGAGAACCATCTTTGTAGAAAATGCTGATAAAAGAAGGATAGTTTAGGTCACTTCTTTCTTGGCTGCAATTCCACTGGCTTCGCCTGCGGACTGCGCTCATTTGCTTGTCTGTGTACCCGAGGCTGCATATGAAGTTAATATAATCTTGCAAGTACATGTTGTAAATGAGACCAGGATTCATGGCTCTGTTTGGGTTGATATGCCCTGCCCCAAAATCCAGAGGTGTGGCTAAAGCACCTGTCCATTGGTCTTTCAAAATTGAGTCTGTGTTATCTGTGTTGTATGCTGTTGTCATAATGGCTGATCGGATAGCTGCTGGGCTCCATTCAGGATGGATGCTTTTGAGTAAAGCTGCCACTCCAGCAACATGGGGTGCTGCCATTGATGTGCCTGAAAGAAGTGCATAGTCTGTGGCAAGTTCGTATCTGCCCACTTTCATGTGGAGCTTGTTTGGCGCAACAGCTGCGAGTATGTCCACTCCTGGAGCCAGAATATCTGGTTTTAGGACATTTGGACTAATTGGGTCCGGTCCCCTGGAAGAGAAATAGGCTACTTGGGGTGCTGGTTTGGTTCCCAGATTGGTGTACATGAAGGTCAAGACTTCCGCCTTTGGTGTAGGCACCCCAGTCACATACTCTTTAACCGTTGCTGTGGAAGCAGTTGATAGAATAAGGCAAGGAATTGTGTAGTCAATTGGATCCAACAATGACAAATCAGTCGAGAAAATTGCAGCATATGCACCTACCCTTTCAAGCTCTTCCTTTTGTCCCTCAATATCAATTTGAAGGCTGTTATCACAAAGGACTATCTTTCCATGAACCTCACTTTTATTCAATGCACCATAGTTGCAGATGGATTTGTTTACGTTATCTTTTCCGTAATATATAGTAGCATTAGAAATGTAAACGCTTTCTTGATAGTAAGACATTCCTTCAACCGTCACCCCATTTTCTAGAGTCATTGTAGCAGTGAAACTTCGATCAAGTGTGCCGGCTCCTACTGTTGTGATCCAAGGAGCCCCATTGTATGTTGAGTTCTCGACTCCGTCATTACCTGCTGCACATACAACAACAATCCCTTTCTCTACTGCTGAAAGTGATGCTATGGCAATAACATCACTGTAGTAAGGTGTTTGATCAATACCGAGTGACAATGACATGATGTCTACCCCATCAGCGATTGCTTGGTCCATACCGGCAAGCACATCGCTTGCTGCACTTTCCAGTGTATCTGTTGCAAAGAGAACCTTATACATAGCCACATGTGCTCGTGGTGCTACCCCTCTTGCCGTCCCTCTTGCATATCCATGATGGCTTACACCAAGAACTTGGCTACCTGCAGCTGTGGATGATGTGTGGGTTCCATGGCCATAGTAGTCTCTTGGCGAGTCATAATCATACCTTGTGTCTACTTTTCTGCCTGCGGCTAGGAGCCCTTTGCTGAATGATCTTGCTCCAATGAGCTTCCTATTACAGTTAGAAGGGCTAAATGCGGTTCCATTTTCACACTGTCCCTTCCATCTTTGAGGCACTGCGGGCATCCACTGGTCATTAAAGCTTTCACTCTCCGGCCAAATTCCTGTGTCCATAATTCCTATGATCACACCTTCTCCATATGATGCAGCAGGCCACAAGCCATAATTAGGTTGTAGTCCTAGAAACTTGGGGCTGTAGGTAGTGAATGGCTTGCCGAAGGACTCCTGATATGTGGCAACATGTGCAGGAGATTTCTCAATTTCAGACAATTGTGATCGCGTTAGCCTTGCACTAAAGCCATGCATAACATGGTTATACGAATATAACAACATATCCTTGTCATCAACAGGAAATGACAGTGATCTTAGCATGGAACGATGCCAGGACTCGTGTGTTATGAAGGAAGCAGGCTTCTGAGAGTGGTCCATGTGTAGGATATACGTCTGCAATTGCAATTCTTCATTTTTGGAGACTGCATTGCTGCTTCCGAATAGCAATAACAGCAGCCAATACAAAAAACATTTTAAAATGAGATTGGAAAACCTCATCGTGAACCTGTTAGAGATGGATGAGTAGACTTTGAAATGAATGTTGAAAAATTGCAGTATTTATAGTAAGCTTCGGAAGCAAATTGTTAGCCGTACATTGTAATTAAAGGTTCTAACTGGCAAGTGTTAGCTGTAAGTGGTAAACTTCAAGGCCAAACGTTGTTTTTTAGTTGATTTTTCCTATTGGAGGAGTTATGTTCATGCTGTAGAATATTCAGGATTATGTTTGGTAGCTTCTTGTAGTGTTGCCGATGGTAATTATTCTTCAATGGAATAGGAGCCTCCATATAGCTAACTTTCTTTTAACAGTAAGATTTGGCTTGGCACGGTTCTGGGTTGTAGGTACAAATATTTTAAATGCGAAAAGTACAAATCAATCCAAACTGTCAAATTGCTTCTATCAAGAAAATAACACAACCTCTTCTTGACACATGGAGCTAATGTAGCAAACATTTATATTCATCATTTGCTCTTACAGGTTAATGTTTTAGAACCTTCATTTGGACCTTGTCAACTATTCAGAGGCGGACACCAGCTTTTTATTCGTAGTTTACTGACTGCAAACATCATAGAAAAGGTCTATTCTTAATCCAGAATATATATTAATTCCTTTACAATTATCCAAAATTTATTTGTTGTATTTGAACTTTAGCCTTTGTTCTGTTTTTCTTCTTCATTGCTTACTGATTGTACTCATTAGTTATGGAGCCAGTTGAAAAGAAATAAAGGGCCAATTTGTCCATTTGTCTGTCGTTGCTTCTTTTTATATATATATATATATTATTTTCCTCTATCAGTAGCTTTCATTTTGTGTGTTTAAGTAGATGAAGAACCTGTCCATGTATAGAGCAGACACTTCACTGTTAAGCAAACATGATTTTAAATGAAATTCTCTATCCATTTCGATTCTTCTTTGCATCCCTTTGTCTTTTCACTATGCATGGTACCTCAAGTTCAATGGAGAGGTCTACGTACATTGTCCACATGGACAAGTCTTTGATGCCCAAAGGCTTCAGTAGCCATCAAGGCTGGTATTCTTCAATCATTAATTCTCTTAAATCTACAGACCCCACTTCATTAGAGACAGACCGTGGCTCCTCACCAGTTCATTCATTTGTTTACTCTTATGATACTGTTGCTCATGGATTTAGTGCAGTTTTGTCTTCTAAAGAGCTTGAAGCGCTAACAAATACCTCAGGATTCATTTATGCTTACAAGGACAAGATGGCCACAATTGACACCACTCACACTTCTGAATTTCTTTCCCTCAACCCGTTAACAGGCTTACTTCCTGCTGCAAATTTGGGTGAAGATGTTATAATTGGAGTCATTGATAGCGGTGTCTGGCCCGAGAGTGAGAGCTACAAAGACTTTGGTATGACTGCAGTACCGTCTAGATGGAAGGGAATTTGCGAAGAAGGAGAAGAGTTCAATTCATCCATGTGTAACTTAAAACTTATCGGAGCTAGAGTTTTCAACAGAGGCGTTTCAGCCGCAAATCCTGGTATTAAAATTATAATGAACTCTCCTAGGGATACCATGGGGCATGGTACTCACACATCCTCTACGGCTGCTGGGAACTATGTGAAGGATGCAACATTCTTTGGCTATGCAACTGGTACAGCCAGAGGTGTGGCTCCCCGTGCTAAGATTGCCATGTATAAGGTCCTGTGGCATGAGGGGCGCTATGCCTCTGATGTTCTTGCAGGAATGGACCAAGCCATAGCTGATGGTGTTGATGTGATTTCCATCTCCATGGGTTTTGATGGTGTGGCGTTGTTTGAGGATCCTATAGCAATAGCCTCATTTGCCGCTGTGGAAAAAGGTGTCATAGTCTCATCTTCAGCAGGAAATGATGGGCCGCATCTAGGGAACTTGCACAACGGGATCCCTTGGGTCTTGACTATTGCTGCCGGCACTATTGATCGCTCTTTTGCTGGGATTTTAACTCTAGGGAATGGCCAAACTATTACCGCATGGACAATGTTCCCTGCTAATGCTTTCGTACAAAATTTGCCACTTGTTTACAACAAGACCATTGCAGCATGTAACTCAACTGCCTTGATGTCTCAGGCCCCGTTTGCAATAATCATATGCGACAATTCTGAGTCGGTCTTTAACCAAATTAATACTATTTCTGCCTCATCCAATGTTGCTGGTGCCATTTTTATTTCAAATGATCCCAGTTTATTCGAGTTAGGGGGTGTTTCTTGTCCTGGTGTTGTGATTAACCCGGATGACACAGCCCCTGTCATCAAGTATGCCACAAGTAATAAAAACCCCTTCGCTAGCATGAAGTTCCAGCAAACCATCGTGGGAACGAAGCCTGCCCCAGCTGCAGCCTTTTACACTTCAAGAGGCCCTTCGCGCAGCTATCCTGGCATTTTGAAGCCAGATGTAATGGCTCCTGGGTCACTGGTTCTGGCATCATGGATTCCGAATGACTATACAGCTCAAATTGGATCAAATGTATTATTGTCGAGTGATTTCAACATAGTCTCTGGCACCTCAATGGCTTGTCCTCATGCTTCTGGTGTTGTTGCACTCTTGAAAGGTGCACATCCAGAATGGAGTCCAGCTGCTGTCCGTTCTGCCATGATAACAACTGCAAACCCATTAGATAATACTCTGAGTCCAATAAGAGATAATGGTGAAAGTTCTTCATATGCTTCTCCTTTAGCTGTGGGAGCTGGGCAAATAGATCCCAATCGAGCACTAGATCCAGGTCTAATTTATGATATCACCCCTCAAGATTATGTGAGTCTTCTATGTTCCATGAATTATACTAAAAACCAAATTTTAGCCATCACCAGGTCAAACAACTATACTTTTTCAAACCCTTCTCCTGATCTCAACTACCCATCCTTTATTGCTTTATATGATAACCAAACTGCAACAGAGGCTGTTCAAAGTTTTCACAGGACTGTAACTAATGTTGCAGAAGCTGCTGCAACCTATGAAGCAAAGGTTTTTGCACCAAAGGGTTCGGTGGTTACTGTATCGCCTGATACACTAGTTTTTGGCAAGAAAAATGACAAGCAGAGTTACACTCTTACAGTGAAGTACAGCAGGGACAACAACAGGAAGGTTTCATTTGGTTCCCTTGTCTGGATGGAAAAGAGTGGAACACATACTGTGAGAAGCCCTATTGTAATTTCTCCTATTGTGAGCCATTGAGTTTTTGATGTCACTGCTGAATGTACCAGAAAAGAGTTGAACCTCGTATAAGATAGTGTCATGTACCAACCTATTGATCATAAGAATAAAATAAATTTAAAGATTGAGGAGAAAAAGAAGAAAAAGAATAAGAAGAAAAAGAGAAGAATAGAGAGAAAAGAAATAGAGAGAAAGAAATTCAGAGAGAATTGTATTG
>CATIWO010111567.1:0-10000 GCA_949673435.1 Macaranga tanarius | reverse complement strand
CTGGGTGTGATGCAGTCTCGTGGACGCATCAGATTTTGGCTTTTGTTAGCAGCCTTTTTCCTATACCCTACCTGAGCGTGTCACCAGAGTGATACTTGAGCCATAGGGCTAGTGTTTTTGATGAGGGTTTGACCTAGATGTGTGCTGCTGTTACTATATGTATCTTTCACCTCTTTCTTCACCGGACAGAGATCCGAGTGTTTATGTTTGAGAGACTAGATGCTTGAGCGAGATTTTATTTTATCCTTGTAATATTGTATTAGCATCTAGTACTCTAATTGTATATTGATGTATGTGTATATATTGTAAATGATGGATGGATGAATGGCACAGTGGTACCTATCACTTTTATATATGAGTATGGATGAATCTAGTTATATATGTGATCAATGATGATTTGAATGGATCTCTAAGTGAAATATAACATTTGAGGTTGCATTAAGCAAATATCAAATAAGGTTTTAATTTGTACGTGTTTTAAATAGTGTTATCAAGTGCATATATATAACCTTACAAGCTCATTAAGCATGATAAGTGGATACTGTAGATAATGGTTGTGTTAAGGATGAGGTGTGACAATAATAAATCGGCTCAAAGCCTACACATTTAAAAATTCTATAATAACTAGAATACCTATGACTCCAGTGCTGCAACATACTGACGATCATAATCGGATCTGATATCTCTGTTGAATTAAATATATTTTGTTTGTCTGAATTGCCCACACACAAAAAAACGCTGCAACAAGACGGCAAAAACCAAACGCTGCAACAAGACGGTAAAAACCAAACGCAGCAATAAGACGGCGAAAACCAAACGCACATAAAAACAAACAATAACAAACCTACATCTATATGGAATAGTCACTTATTTTATAATTTAATTGATAAAAAGATGTATAAAATGGTGATTTTATGATAAAAAATGTCAAAAATCATTTTTCTCTGCTAACAAAAATGAAAAATAAGAAGAAAAATAGAGAAAAAATTTTGAAAAAATAAGAGAGGAGGCTAGAGTTTTTAGTCAAAAATATTTAATTAGATATTTTAAACATCATGTATGATATTAATTTTTGTCAATTCTAATTATATATATATATCCCAAATTAAAAAAAAAAAATCTAGATGCCATTTTAAAATGGATATGATTTTATAAGAATTATCCGGCTTTGTTAGAAGAAAAATAAACACAGATAACAAAAACCCATCAATGGCAACAACGACAGCAACCGTAGCACCACCACTGCGACCACCGTCGTCACAACCACCACCCACTATTAACTCAATCCTCCAATTTCCCAGTCGTTTGCTTCATAATCGTGTCCAATCTTCACACTTCTTTTCTGCTCTCCATAAACACAAGCCTCGATCTTACAGACCTTCAATTTCCACTACTTGCTCACTTTCCGATGAAACTGCTACTTCAAGTGAGTTCCTTACATTGTTTCTTTAATGAGTTTTATTCAATTTAATCAATGATTTCTTGTGTTTTCTTGAATTGGGGTTTAGTTCTTTACTATGAATATGTTTTTGTACAGCTACAAAGGTTGCGGTTCTTGATTCTTCTTTTGCTATAAAGGTGAGTTAAAGATGTGAATTTGAAGTTCATTGTTTTATGTTATTTAGATTAGAGTTGAAAAGATTTTATCTTTAACAGTGTTTAATCTTTTAACTCAGAAAAGAGCAGCTGAAATCTCCTCAGAACTTAAAGGAACTTCAATATTTCTTGTGGGTAAGTGGCATTTTGGTTGCTTAAAATATACCTTAATGAATGCTTTTTGGAGATTTCAATGATGATTTTGTGTGTTTGGATGCATTGGGTATGCTACTTTTGTTTTGTGATACTTTCTTTGCATGTGAAATAGGAATGAAAAGTTCCATGAAAGCTAGTTTGGGAAAGCTTCTAGCAGATAGCTTAAGATATTATTATTTTGACAGGTATAGAATTTTAAATCTTTTTTTCAACAGTTATAGCTTGGATGGTTTGCAAAATTTACTCATTGATTCATTGCTTGCAGTGATAGTTTAGTAGAGGAAGTAGCTGGTGGTGCATCTGCTGCTAAATCTTTTCGGGAAAGTGATGGGAAGGGATTTCGTGAGTCTGAGGTAAAATTTTTCACAACCAGTTTGGTATTGCTTCGTTTTTGCTTCTCAATTCCTGTTTTCTTGTCAACTATTTCAGATTAGTGAATTGTATCTTCGTTAGGATGTTCCATCTTGAATGGCAGTCATTTGAAATGAGTGAATTTCAATCTAAGCTTGAAGCATGCTAGAGGGCTGAGGTTAATATAGACCTTGGGGGCTTGGGCTAGAATTCTCAGTACTTGCATTGTGCAAACTGTGTTCCTTAATGATTTAGATATTGAGTACCTTACTCTGAAGGTATGTTGTTGCAACAGACAGAAGTATTGAAGCAATTATCATCAATGGGTCGGCTGGTTGTATGTGCTGGAGATGGTGCAGTTCAGAGTTCCACTAATCTGTATGAACATGAACATTGATTGCATGCCCTAGTGTGTGAATTCTCTGCCTCTGTTCCTCATGGATACTATGAGTAGTTAATATGGCCTATCTTTTAATAGTGACTTCCTTGTAATCATGTAGGGCACTCCTGAGACATGGCATTTCGCTATGGATTGATGTACCCTTGAACATGGTTGCCCAGGGTACGGGCGAAGACCGGAGCCAACTCTCTGAACCTGGTTCAGAGGTTTATTTTCCCTTCTCAAATTGTTAATTATTTACACTGCTAACTGTTTTTCTGCTTAGAAAACCATTCATTTTTAAATGGAGCAACTTGTTTTGCCATATTGAGCTGTTGTGATATCTAATGAATATAATGAATGATAACCAGGTATTACCTCAGTTGATTGCTACATATCAAGAAATGAAAGGAGGATATGCAACAGCTGATGCTACAATTTCTCTGCAAAGTATATCGTCATGATTTATCTAGCTTGTCTTTGATTAATTATGTTTTCATGCATTCCTAATGATTTCTTGCTTTAAGCAGAAGTAGCTGTTAATTTAGGTTACGACGAACTGGATTCAGTAACCACAGAGGATATGACATTGGAGGTAAAAAATTTGGAAGTGATTTGGAGTGAAAGGGTGCACGGTGCACAAGTTCTCTCCACCATCTGATGGGAATTTCCCACAAGAATACTTTCTATGATGGTGGATTGGACATGCTCAATATGCACAAGTGTCAGATCCCAATAATGTTCTTAGTTGACGGGAATACTTGCTCACACCCGGTGTACATGTACCACCTCTTACATGGGACAGGTTCCATACATGTAAGAGAGCATGTACATGCCAGGCATAGGCAAGTGTTTTCTTTTAGGTTAAATCATGGTACATTGAAACTTGATGCTGTATCTGGAATTTTTCAGGTTCTCAAGGAGATGGACAAACTGACAAGAGTAAAGAAGATGGTGGAAGAAGCAGCAAGACCCTTTTAGCAAAACCCCAACTTTTGTTTATGAGCTGTATCTATGCCTGCATTGAGTGTATATATATATATATATATATATATATATATATATATATATATTCCTGTAAGCACATATAAACATGTATTATAAGTGGCTCTATTAAAAGGCAAGAAAACTGACCCTCTTGATCATAATCTCTCCATGTGTTGTGAGTGTTGTGATAAATAGTTTGTTTAATTGGTAAGAACTTGAAAGTAAGAGGATGAAATGAGTATAGTATTCACCTCTACTAAAGACAAATTGTTCAAATTAGCATGCCAAGGATGTTAAACAAATCACATGAGATTTTTTATTACCCCAAAGCCAAAAATCTCATTCAGAAGTTCTGAGATACTGTCTCATATATCATCTACCTTATCTCCTCTTTCACCACAAATGGGTGTGTGTTTATACCTCAAAAATTATTATTTTGTCAATTTGTACACAATTTACATGATCATTCTATTGCTAAAACAAAATATTTTCAATGAAGATCTTCAATTGATTATAAAATTTTCATCTAGTGATAATGATAATAGATAACAAGCATAGATTGTACTAGCATAAATGGTTAACACTTGTCTATATTTTCTGTGTACACTATGAGGACTCAATTGCTAAGACTTTATATATATATCTCTGTTGGATCTAATATATTTAGAGTAGATAAAATCTTTGTCAGATTATTATATTATCTTTTCATGCAATAACAAAATTTTGTTTGCGTAATGTTGTATTTTATTCTGTATGATTATTTCTACTAAATAAAAATTTTATCTGTTGTTGCAAAACAAAAATTACAATTCAAGTGCATTTTCATTATTTTAAACTGGACTACTGACCTATTGAACTGTTCATCAAGTGCCAAGCCTCGTTTTCATCCAATCGATAAATTTGATGGAAGAAATCAAGATAAGAAAAGTGGATGGATTAATGGACAGATGTAACCATTGTTTGTTTCCACATTCTATACCTAATTAATCAGTTGAAGGCAACGTGGTTGCTTCCCATTTTTGTCATCACTTCAATCAAGAAAAAGAGGCAATAAAAAACATACTAATTTATTATTTTATTTATTTATAAATTCTTGCAAAATTTTTGGATTTTTTAATGGAACTATTAAAAGAAAATATTCAGACATATCTGATAAGAGAAAGTGACGGGAAGTGAATTTTTCTACATAAAAATTAGACCTATTGGTGTAAAAAAATTCAAACGTTTTACGTCTTTTATAATTTTTTTTAATTTTTTAATTTTGATAATAGTATTTCAATTTTATCAATTTTTGATAATTTTAGCATCAATTGACATTTGGTTAAAATCCGCATAGAAAGGATGGTATAAAAAATTCAAACTTTTGCCATTTTTGATAATTTTATTCCATTTCTTTAAAAAAAAATATTTCAATTTAAAAATTATTTTATCAAAATTAAATAAAAAGTGTTGATATGATAATTATAAAATTAAATTTACGTGTGATAAATTTTTAAATTTATGATTGACTATTATTTTAATAATTTTTTAAAAAATTATATATGCGTGTCCATGTGTGTATGTATTCATATGTTTATATAGTAGATACGATAAATTTTCTTTATATTTTAAAGTTAGATATTTTTAAGTTCTTTCAAATAAATGATTATGAAATAATTAATATTTTAAATTATTTAAAATAATAAATTTTATATTAAAAATAACTTTAATTTGTAAAATTATTATAATGAAAATCACTTATAAATTTAATAATTTTCAATAGTGAATTTAATTCTTTTGTTATTGTGTCTAATTTTATTTAATTTTAAATAATATTTTAAAATATTTTATCAAAATTTAAAAATTCGGATAAATTTGTCAAAAATTTCGAACGTTTTGGATTTTCTATACCAATAGAACATTATATATTAAAAATTTTAAAAATGGTAAATTTGACATTTTCTAATATGTCATGTCAGTATTTTTATTTAATTTTGACCAAAAAATTATTTGTGTTAAAATTACCAAACATTTACTAAATTGAAGCATTATTATTAAAATTAAAAAATTGAGATAAAATTGAAAAAGGTAACAAACATTTAAATTTTTTACACCAAAAACCATAAAAATTAAGCACTAAATTAATGAAAATGGGCTATCATCAAGTCTTTGCATCATTCCATGTGATATATCAGTCAGATGTGCTTAAAAGCATGAAGCGTGCACTATATTTTTAGAAAAGTATTATTTTCTTTGTATATATATATAAAAAAAAAACAGCTGCTGTTATGTTGTCAAAGATTATTTTTGTTTAAATTATATTTTAAATTTATAATTATATTAAATTAATTATTAATTTTTTTTATTATTTTTATAGTTCAATCTCGAACTGAATTAGTAAAAAATTGAAATCGGTGTTTAAAGAAAATTAAGAGAAAAAATTGGGAAAAAAAATCAAATCATGGTGGGTGGTTGGGTGTGATTGCATATGTTAAGGGGTCAAAAAGGTCACTCACTCTAAAACATTGACGATAGCCATGCTATGGAAAAAAATTTATAATGACTTGCAGCTTTTTTTTTTGTTGGGCTATTAATTTTTTAGTAATTATTATATATGCCTATTGAGTATAGGTTTATTATATTAGTTTGCTTTTCTATTAGTAATATTCTATTTTCTTAATTTTAGGAATTTATTTTTCTATATTAGTCAATATATTTAAAATATTAAAATAAATAAATAAATAAAAATTTAATTTGATCCCAAAAATTACTGTTAAATATCAAATTCGTTCATATTAAATTATACTAATTTTTATCTCTTCACAATTTAATCATATTATCTAACAAAAATAATAACAAACTAATTTTTTAAAAAATCTTTAATTGTTAGTTTTGAATATCACCATTGTTTTATACTAAAACAAAAATTTTGTTGAAGTAAAAAATTTAGTTTGTTATTATTTTTGTTAAAAACTAATATTATATTGTGTTAATAGTAAAACTTTAACTTTAAACATGATTGATATTTAATATTAACTCAATCTTCTGGGCGCATTGATTTACTTCAAAAAAAAAGTGCTGTGATCAAAAGCTGAGGAATAAATAGTTAAATTATTAAATGTATTTATAATTTAATATTTAAATATAAAAAATATCCACTGAAATGGAAAAATGGATATTTCTTTTTTTGAAAGTGAAAAAATGTTTAGTTATAATTTTAAACAAATATCTTAATATTATCCATTGATACATTCCTCATTTTTTAAATCAGTAAAAATTAATTATACAAATCGTATTCCTCAAAAAAATTAAATAAGTTAGCCATAATATATTCGGACCCTACACTTTATTTAAATCTAGAAAATATTCATTAAAATAAAAAAAAATTAGTTAAATTTTTTTAAGAAAATTGTCTTAATATTATCCATAAATACAACCCTACTTTTTAAAATTAATTAATATAAATTAATTATATAAATTAATGATAATAAGATTTGACCCTTATATTTTATGATATTTTTCTCTAAAAATAACAACTGAATTATTTTTTTACTGATATTATTTATACTTTTACTATATATATATATATATATATATATAATATGAGCTATATAGTTCATATTTAAAGAATAACTTTTAAATATATTGATTAAGTATAAAGAAAATACTGTAAATTTAATATAAATATAAGTTAATTTCAGTATATATAAATTTTTTTGAAAGATTAAGCATATATAAATTAAGAAATAATATTATTTGACTATTACTTTTTCTACAGAATTACTATAATTACGTGGTGTAGCGGGGCTTGCCCCTACTCTAGAAGAGTGAAGGTAGATTTTACCAATTATTTATGGGCTCAAATATATATTTTTATTGTATATTATTAATTAATATATATGAAGTAATATCAAGAATAAATTATAAAAATAATTTTATTTTATCAATAGCAACGCAGGGGCGGAACTATGAAGAGAGTATGGGAGCCCACAGAATTTGAAAAATTCTTATATATATATTGTAGGCGGTGGGGTTCAGCGCGCGCCTAAGTGTCCGGCGACCACGGTACTGTGCGGATTCAGGATCCACTAGGATTACAACTTTGGGACTTTTTACGGGCTTCAACTGGAGTTTGGGAGTCGCCACCCGGATGATACCCGGGACACTTTTACAGCAACTGGATTCCACGGAGGATACCCAGCAGTCGTCCTCAGATATTAGGTCCGGAAACTGGGTATGGACTTTTTGAACGGCCCACCCGATCTTGCTTAATCATTCCTTTTATTACATGTGAATGGTTGTTTTAGTCCAAACAATTTCCGAATTTTACAATTAGGCTCAAGTTTGATTATTAAGTTCATTTTCATACAATTTTGGTTGTGATCCATACATTCACAAATACTAAATTACAATAAAATATACAAAGAAAATGGGGAAGGAAAAATGATTACAACCTTTCTAACCTAACTGACAAAATTAAAACACACAAAAGAAATAGGGGGAGGAGAAATGATTACAACATTCCGAAAACAATAAAATACGAATTAATGAATAAATCGATAAATAAATAATAATGGAATAATTCCATTATCAGTTCTGCCCTGTCAAAATTAGATCATTTGGAAACGAAATCCTACAAAAGTCCCAAACATGTTAACAAAAGACAAAGCAAGCGGAGAAAATAAATAAACAAAAGCAGAATTAACTACAGGGGCGTCGACTCTATGCTACAAAGGCGACGCCCCTGTGTTGCTAAGTCATCGGCTTAGTAGGTTCAGTAACTATGCATGTAACGGCTAGAAATTTGAATCAGAATGCAAATTATAAAGACGTCGCCTTTACACAACAAAGGCGACGCCCTTGTGAGCAAAGACGGCGTCTCAACGGTGAGACGTCGTCTCTGTTACTCAGGAGGAACTAAACAGTAATATTATTCAACAAATTTAAAATAACATAATCAATGATCAATCAGACCACTTCTATCATGAACGAATTATAAAAAAAAGGTCACAGAACTACTAACAAGATAAGATTTACTCAAAACAAACAACGTAATTTAAATCCACATAAAAAATAGACAAAAATTGAAACCAAACAAAAAAAGAGAAGAAATATTTACTTGAAGTTGATTTTTCGAAATTGATTAAGCTCTCAGATTCGATTCTGAAACACCCACCAGCTTCTGGAATTAGAGTTTGATCCTTCCCTCTCTATTTTTTTTTCTTCTTTCTTCTGTATTTTTTTTTCTCTAGCCAAAAAAATCCCCCCCATTCTCCTATCTTCCCCTCCACTTTATAGGCATGTAGAGCCCTTTTTTTTCCAGCACTAAACCCACGCCCCTTTCCTCATTCCTCTCCTATGTACGTGGGAGTGTAGTTACAGAATGTGGGGAATCCCACGTTCTGTCATTTTTTTTTCTACTGCTAATCAAGGAGGCATCGCCTTAACAGTATATGGTCGACGCCTCAAAACTGCTAAGGCATCGACTTTGCATCACTAAGGTGACGCCTTTATGGAACTTAACGGGTTTGGGCTGTTGGTTCGGGCTAGGCTGGTTGGGCCAAGGGTTAATGGGCTTTGGCTTAATTAGGCTTGGTTCAGGTGGGTTTCTCTCACATAGGCCAGAGTCTAACTCCTTTACTGATTTTGGGCTTATCTGCTATCTTATCATCATTGGGCTTTTATTTTACAGACCGGTTAAACTGCGCGTCTACAGTTTGCTTCATTGGTTTTTGAAAAACCATTTAAATGCGAATTTTAAATTCAGTTTTTCAAAAAATAATATGTCTGTAACTAAATAAAAGGATATTTTTGAATCTTGAAATTTGATATGTGCACCGTCGTCCCCAGGGTAAAATTCGAGAGGTGTGTTTTGGTCACCATCCTACCTTGGTGTCCGAACCAAGAGGCTTCTTATTTGAGGTCGTCATCCTACCTTGGTGTCCGAACCAAGAGGCTTCAATTTCAGGATCGCCGTCCTACCTCGGTGTCTGAACTGAGAGGCTTCATTCTCAGGATCGCCGTCCTACCTCGGTGTCTGAACCGAGAGGCTTCATTCTTGGGGTTGCCGTCCTACCTTGGTGTTCGAACCAAGAGGCTTCAATTTTAGGATCGCCGTCCTACCTCGGTGTCTGAACCGAGAGGCTTCATTCTTGGGGTCGCTGTCCTACCTTGGTGTCTGAACCAAGAGGCTTCAATTTTGGATACTTCGTATCTGCAAAAGAAATATATTAATTAGTCTCTTAACTTTAGGTGCTGAAAGGTAATTTTTCTATGAAGGACCAAGTTAGTAATTTGCCAAAACTATAAATTCAATTCATTTGAATCTCTTTTCATTTTAAATTCACGCCCATTCCCTTTCCTCTATTTCTGCTTTCCTCTTTTCTCTATGGATCCTACACTTGATCGTACATAGGGGTGTAAACGAACAGAGCCGCTCGCGAGCAGCTCGGCGCTCGGCTCGTTCGAGCTCGTATATTGAAGCTCGTTTAATAAACGAGCCGAGCTCAAACTATGCAAAGCTCGGCTCGTGAAAGCTCGTGAACAAGCTCG
>CATIWO010111502.1:0-11782 GCA_949673435.1 Macaranga tanarius | reverse complement strand
TTTGTTTATTTGAGTATTTACCCTTAGTATTATGTTGAATGAGTTTATTATCAAGAGTTGATAATATGAGTGACAAACTCATTTGGTACATATGCTATAAATGTTCATAGTCATTGGATTAATATATGGATACTATTAATCCCTAGACTATTACCTCTGTCTATTTTTGTTGATCGGTATATGATATCGATAGTGGGAGGTAGTGAGTCTCATGCTACTTAATATGAGATATCAGAATAGACATGTGGATACTCATGTGATGGGTGGATCGAACATGTGACGTAAGATTTATGATTGCATAAATATTCACTTTAGTCAACAATCACAATCTTGGATATAATGGTGCATATGGTCTTTTGACCTGAGGCAACACGGTCATCCATATATGGTTGGTTAGAGTTTGTTACCACTTACATACTTGTACTATCCACGCATGGGTATATGGTGTGTGGTGGCTCTAGTTGGCTATATGTAGGGATGATTGATCGGCCAAGATGAAATTCATTCCCTGGAGTGAACCAAGATAAGATCTTATACTATCTAAGTTATTCTTAATAAATAAGTACCTGGCCAGGTCAAACTTGACTTACCCGAAAAGAGTTTCGGTGCTAAAAAAGAGTTTCTAGTAGTAGTCATGTTTTATTGAGAATTGAACTTAAAATAAGGTCATATGATTGAGGTAATTAGAGTTTGACTAAATCGTGACTCTAGCCGATATTGAGATCTTATGATAAAAGGACATTTCGTGCACAGTAATTATGTTCTATAGTTCTTGTGGATCTACATAAAATATTCATTTTTATTTAGGTAGTCGTGATATCTATGATGGGGGTCACTCACGACTTATGGGAACTAAATGTGATTAATTGGGCTTTTGCATTTGGTATGGAAAATTTTTTCCATAATATTAATTGTTAATATTATTTCCCATTGCCATTTAGACTTGAACCTAGTAAGTCACACACACATAAGTTGCACTTGTGGAGATTAATATTAATTTGATTATTAATTAAAGAGTTTAATTAATCAATTAAATTAATTGAATTGGATTTACATGTATGTGAGGATCTAGCATATCCCGAAATCTAAATTCAAAGATTGGGACTTAATTATAATTAAAGAAATATTAATTTAGACTTGATTTAATATGTGATATTAGGTTCAAGGACTAAATTAATATTTGTCTCCAAATGCATTCAAATATGGGCCATGAGATGGACAATATATATATTGATAAAGATGGGCTATGAGATGCACCATATATATTAATATAGATGGACTTGAAATGGACTTAGGATGGAGTTTTATATAAAGAATTTAAATAAGCCTATAAGTTGTCTAGTTTGGTATGGAGTGGGTGTAATACCCTATCATAGAACTAGAAATTAGGGTATAGATAGATAAATGGACTTGTTTTGTATTAGAAATATATTTGAGGACCTTTTTGGTTATTTTACAAATTTAGGGACTAAAATGGATATTTGTCAAGAAAGGGCTAAAACAGATATTTACCAAAAATGATTTAAAAAAAGGGAAAGCTTCAGCTTCTTTTCATGCAGTTTTCTTTCTTCTTTTTCTTTCTCTGTGCGAACTTCTTCTTCGTCTTTTTCATTTCTTTTCTTTTTCTTAAACTTTCAATTCTCAACATTTAAACATCAATCCAAGTCTCTTATTACGAATCAAAGATTGACATTTGAAGAGATTTAGTAAGTTAAATCATTTAATTTCAAGTTTTGGAATTTGAATAAAATTTGATATTTTAATTGAATCTTTGAGTTTTTAAGCTTATTTGTGCTAAAATGGATCTAGGGGATGTTTAAAATGATGTTTAGGATTGATTTTTAGCATTTTTGGTCGATTAAAGTTGAATTTTTGCAATTTTGGACACAAAAACTGTCTGCGACGCGCAGGCGTCCGCCTCTGCACAAGAGACAGGTGCCTCTGTGCAGATGAGTGGCACCCTAGTGGACATTTTAGGCACCGGAACCCTGTTTTGAGCAATTTTAAGCTATTTTTCAGGTCCTAAGTCATATCTTTAAGCTGTAGGTCAGTTAAGTTGAGTAGAATTGAGGTTTTAAGCTAGTGAACTTATGATTTTACTTTTGGATGCTAGGAGGAACCTCAGCCCCAACCGTAGAGCATAACGCAGCCCCTCTAGGCTAGAATTGTCGGTTGTTATATCAGGTGAGTGGATATTAGTATAACAATAGTTTTAAATCTATGATATGTATGTATTGAATCTCAAAAATGTATATGTTCTTATGTTTTGCAAAGGATTGATGTTTATTGATCTCCTAAATGTTATTTACAATTATGTATTTTTAAGCTATCTGAAACCATATGATGTTAAGTTACTTTGAGCTATATATATGAGCATTTAGTTTTGAAATATTTGATTTAAGAAATACACTTAGAAAGGTGCCTATGTAATCACACCTTGAATGCCGGGTGAAACGAAATAAATTATATTGCCAACAGGCAATGACTCTGTATATGCGTATGATAATGATTTAGCACTTTGGGTAGCCAGGTGAGACATTCAGCTCTCAATTTTGCATGAGTTTTATAGGATACCACCTAATATTTAATGGTTGAATAGTTAGTAGTTTAATGTTATACTGACCCTTATGGTAGAGAAAAGGGTGTGACATTTATTAGTATCAAAGCATAGGTTATTGATTCTATAGACTCCATTAGGTAGGATACATTAATTAGGTTTTTAATCTCGTTCTTTTATTTTGATATAGGAAGATGCCACCTTAGGCGATAGATGGTAGAGGTCACAGTGGATGAGGCCATCGCGGTCGAAGCCGTCCTCGTCGAGTTGAGAGATTAGAAAATGTTGGCCAACAACCTTATAGGGATCCTACTCCATCTATACCTTTAGAAGGAATGGATGAGCACGAGTTACCTGAAGGAAGTGAATCGGTAGGTGATACTACCTCACAAAGAGATCACTCTAGAGCCGACCTACCCCCATAAGCTAATCCACCACCACCACCAGCTCAGGTACCACCTGTTCCACCTATTGCAGTTCATATTGATGCTGGACTAGGTGCGGCTATAGCCCAAGCCATTACAGCTGCCATGACAGTTAGAGATCAGTAGAGGCCTTGGGATATAGTGAAACACTATAGACATTTAAGAGCTAAGAATTTTGATGGCTCTTTAAATATTGAAAAGGCTGCTGAGTGGCTTAAAAAGATCGAGAAGATCTTCGCCTCTATGGAAATCTCTGACAGGGAGAAAGTTAATACAGTAAAGATATTTTTACAAGGAGTTGCAGATAGCTGGATAGATAGAGTGCATCATCTTCATGGTGATGAAATGACTTGGCAAATATTTGTAACAGAGTTCCAAAATGAGTATATTTCGAAGAGTTATAGGAAAGGGAAGCAAGATGCCTTCTTTAGGTTGGCACAAAAAGAAATGACTGTTAAGGAATATATAGATAAGTTTAAAGATCTATATCGATTTATGGCTAATATGCTTCCTTCCGAGGAGAATAAGTACGACTGGTTTCTGAGTGGCTTGCACGTGACCATTCAGTCTGGTCTGGCTTCTTTTTAGGTTACCACTTATAGGAGTTTAGTAGAAAAAGCTTTAGAAGTTGAGAAGCTGAAGAAAGAGGAAAGAGAAGTGTATCAAAAAGGTCGGAAGCACAGTCAGGGCTCCTTCTCTAACATCGATAATAGATTTACTAAGAATGGAGGAAGTGCATTTCAAGCTAGAACTGGTCCTAGTTTTGGCAGGAGCTCTTATATCGAATCAAAGCAAGCTAGCCAGAGTATAGTGCAGTAACCAGTGGGTAGCTTTATAGGTGCTCAAGGTGTAGGAGCACGACAGAAGTTTCGACCTCTATACTTAGTTTGTGGTAAAAATTATGAAGGTGATTACAGAATGTGAACTGGTGGACGTTTTAAGTATGGAGAGATTGGTCATTTTAAGAGAGAATGTCCTCGTTTAAATCAGCCAGCTGGATCTAGACATGGGTCTACTGTACCAAAAAATCAAAGAGGTGGTAGAATCTAATCTCAAGGTAGGCCTGTTGTAGGAGGTACGAATACTAGTAAGCCCAGTGGAGCTACCTCTTCTATTCAACCTAGACAAGGGGTAGAGGCTAGAAGACCACAAACTCAAGCTCGAATTTTTGCTATGACGCAACAAGAGGTACTAACATCTTCAGAAGTTGTGACTAGTACGTTATCTATTATGGGTAGAGATGCCTATATTCTTATTGATCCTGGCTCCACCCATTCTTTTATCTTATTTATATTTACTAGTCATTTTGATAAACAAAAGGATTTGTTAAGTGAATCTTTAGTGGTTAGCATCCCTATTGGAAACCCTATTATGTGCAAACAAGTGTATAGGAAGTGTGTGGTTAAGCTAGAGGACCAGGAGCTATTAGCGGACTTAGTACTTTTGCCTATTTAGGAGTTTGATGCTATTTTAGGTATGGATTGGTTATCCCATCATCATTCCATAGTAGATTATTTTGAGAAGTTAGTGAAGTTTAAGCGACCTGGAAAGCCTAAACTTATTTTTTATGGTGAACATCATCTTTTTCCATCATGTGTAATTTCTGCTATTGTGGTGAGAAATTGCATAGGAAGGGATATCCAGCATATTTGGCTTATATTGTTGATAAAGAATTGAGGGAACCTAAGATAAAGGATATTATAATAGTTTATGAGTTTTTGGATGTATTTCTAGAAAAGCTTCTTAGATTACCTCCTAATAGAGAGATTGAGTTCCCTATTGACTTATAACTAGGTACAACTCCTATCTCTCAAGTACCCTATAGAATGGCTCCAACTGAGTTAAGGGAATTAAAGATTCACTTATAGGACCTTTTGGATAGAGGTTTCATAAAACCTAGTATCTCATCATGGGGAGCTCCAGTACTATTTGAGAAGAAGAAAGATGGTACTTTATGGTTATGTATAGACTACATGAGACTCAATCGAGTAACGATATAGAATAAGTACCCTTTACCTCGCATTGAAGATCTTTTTGATCAACTCTAAGGTGCTAAAGTCTTTTCTAAAACTGATTTACGGTCTGGGTATCATCAGTTAAAGATCAAGGAAGTAGATGGGCCTAAGACAGCCTTTCAAACCCGGTATGTACATTACAAATTTCTTATGATTCTATTTGGGTTGACTAATGAACCAGCGGCTTTCATGGACCTCATGAACAGAGTGTTTCGACCCTACATGGATAAATTTGTTATTATATTTATAGATGATATCTTGGTGTACTCAAGTAGTAAGGAAACCCATGAGGAACATTTGAGGATTGTCTT
Organism: Macaranga tanarius; assembly: GCA_949673435.1. NCBI lineage: Eukaryota > Viridiplantae > Streptophyta > Magnoliopsida > Malpighiales > Euphorbiaceae > Macaranga > Macaranga tanarius. The sequence goes on along the minus strand of CATIWO010111502.1, from coordinate 6,474 downwards.
ACAGATTTTAAGTGAGAAACAGTTGTACGCCAAATTTAGTAAGTGTGAATTTTGGCTAGACATAGTGGTTTTCTTGGGACATGTTATCTCTGCTGAAGGAGTATTTGTGGATCCTAAAAAGGTTGAAGCAGTGGTTAATTGGGAACCTCCGACTAACCCCACCGAAATTAGGAGTTTCTTGGGACTAGTGGGATATTCTCGTTGCTTTGTCCAAGATTTCTCTATCATTGCATCACCCATGGCTAAATTGCTCAAGAAGAATATTCAGTTTGAATGGAATAGTGAATGCCAAAAAAGCTTTGAAATACTTAAAGCTTGTTTAATATCAGTACCTGTTTTTACTCTTCCTTCTGGAAACAGAGGTTATGTGGTGTATAGTGATGCATCGAGAAAAGTGTTGGGTTGTGTTTTGATGTAATATAGAAAAGTGATAGCTTATGCGTCTAGACAACTTCGACCACACAAATTGAATTACCCAACGCATGACTTGGAGTTGGCAGCAGTTATTTTTACTCTAAAGGTTTGGAGGCATTATCTGTATGGAGAGTCATGCTAAATGTTCTCCGATCATAAAAGTTTAAAGTATCTGCTTTCTCAAAATGAGTTGAATCTGCGACAAAGATGATGGATTGAACTACTTAAGGACTATGACTGCACCATCGAATACCATCCTGGGAAGGCTAATAAAGTAGTAGATGCACTCATTCAAAGGTCTTATAGCTGTCTAGCTCATATAAAAGTTGTAAGACTTCCTTTTCTTTTGGATCTACGATCTTTAGGAGTAGAATTCTCATTTAGTGGTTCAGAAGCATTTTTTGCTACTTTAAGAGTGAGACCTGTACTATTTGAAAGAGTGCAGAAAGCCCAAGTTCAAGATGAACACTTGAATAAAATCATCAATAAAGTGAGAAATAGTACTCGTACAGATTTTTTCCTCATAGATGATGGAACTTTGATGTTGGGAAATAGATTATGCGTGCCTAATAAAGAGACGTTGAAAAGGGAAATAATAGAAGAAGCTCATTGTACAACATATTCAATGCACCCTGGCAGTATAAAGATGTATCGAAACATTAAAGAAAATTATTGGTGGTAAGGTATAAAGAAGGAAATAGCAGATTATGTGGAAAAATATTTGGTATGCCAATAAATTAAGGTTGAACACCAATGTCCTTCTAGAGCTCTTCAACCGCTTCCTATTCCTGAGTGGAAGTGGGAGCACATCACTATAGATTTTATTTCTGGTTTACCTCGAACACAAGCAGAAAATGACTCTGTATGGGTAATTGTAGATAGGTTGACAAAATCAACACATTTCTTACTAATAAAGATGGATTATTCTTTGGACAAACTGGCAGAAATCTATGTGAGTGAAGTGGTAAGACTACATGGTGTTCCAATTTCTATAGTATCTGACAGAGGTCTGTGGTTTACGTCAAGATTTTGGCCTAGTCTACAGCATGCTATGGCTACCCAGCTAAAGTTCAGTACTGCCTTTCATCCTCAAACTGATGGACAGTCTGAACAAACTATTCAAATTTTGGAAGATATGCTCAGAGCATGTGTAATGGAATTCAAGAGAAGTTAGGAAAAACACATGCCTTTAATGGAATTTGCATATAACAACAGCTTTCATGCTAGCCTTGGCATGTCACCCTATGAAGCACTATATGGAAGAAAGTGCAGAACTCCAGTGTGCTAGGATGAAATAAGAGAAAGAAAACTTGTAGGTCCGGAGATTATACAATTGACTACAGATAAGGTGCAATTGATTAGGAGCTGTTTGAAGACTGCTCAGGATAGACAAAAGAGCTATGTGGATTTAAAACGGAAAGACATCGAGTTTGTAGTCGGGAAAAAAGTCTTCCTGAAAATTTCTCCTTAAAAATGTGTTGTACGCTTCAGGAAGTGTGGGAAGTTAAGTCCTCGATATGCTGGGCCGTATGAAGTTTTTGAGAGACTTGGACCTGTCACTTATAGACTAGCTTTACCACCAGAATTATCCAAGATTTATAATGTCTTTCATGTCTCCATATTGAGGAGATACAGAAGTGATCCCTCCTATATCCTGCAACCTCAACCAATAGAATTAAGGGAAGATTTAACCTATGAAGAAGAGCCTATTGAGATTTTAGCGAGAGAAGAGAAAGTATTGAGGAATAAGGTGATTCCATTAGTTAAAGTTTTATGGAGAAACCATTCTAAGGAAGAAGCAACATGGGAGAGAGAAGAAATATGCGAATCCAGTATCCCCATTTGTTTTCCCTCATAGGTATGTAAATTTCGGGGGTAAAATTTTTTAAGAGGGAGAGAATTGTAATACCCTGTCCTAGAACTAGAAATTAGGGTATATATAGATAAATGGACTTGTTTGCATTAGAAATATGTTTGAGGACCTTTTTAGTTATTTTAAAAATTTAGGGACTAAAATGGATATTTGTCAAGAAAGGGCTAAAATAGATATTTGCCAAAAATGATTTAAAAAAAAAGGAAAGCTTCAGCTTCTTCTCACACAGTTTGCTTTCTTTTTTTTTCTCTGCATGAACTTCTTCTTCGTCTTTTTTATTTCTTTTCTTTTTGTTAAACTTTCAATTCTCAACATTTAAACATCAATCCAAGCCTCTTATTATGAATCAAAGATTGATATTTGAAGAGTTTTGGTAAGTTAAATCATTTAATTTTAAGTTTTGGAATTTAAATAAAATTTGATATTTTGATTGAATCTTTGAGTTTTTAAGCTTGTGTATGCTAAAATGGATCCATGAGATGTTTAAAATGATGTTTGGGATTGATTTTTAGCATTTTTGGTCAATTAAAGTCAAATTTTTACGATTTTGGCCGTAAAAATCATCTGTGATGTGTAGAGGCGATGCCTTGTATAGAGGCGGGCACCTCTGCACAAGAGACGGATGCCTCTACACAGAGGCGGGCACCTCTGTGCAGCTGCGTGGCGCCCTAGTAGCCATTTTGGGCACCCGAACCCTATTTTGAGCAATTTTAAGCTATTTTTTAGGTTCTAAGTCATATCTCTAAGCTGTAGGTCAGTTAAGTTGAGTAGAATTGAGTTTTTAAGCTAGTGATCTTATGATTTTACTTCTGGATACTAGGAGGAACCTCAGTCCCAACCGTAGAGCATAACACAGCCCCTCCAGGATAGAATTGTCGATTGTTGTATCAGGTGAGTGGATATTAGTATAACAATGGTTTTAAATTTATGATATGTATTAAATCTCAAAAATGTATATATTCTTATGTTTTGCAAAGGATTGATGTTTATTGATTTCCTAAATGTTATTTGCAATTATGTATTTTTAAGCTATCTGAAACCATATGATATTAAGTTACTTTGAGATATATATATGAGTATTTAGTTTTGAAATATTTGATTTAAGAAATACACTTAGAAATGTGCCTATGAAATCATACCTTGAATGCCGGGTGAAACGAAATAAATTATATTGCCGACGGGCAGTGACTCTGCACATACGTATGATAATGATTTAGTATTTTGGGTAGCCAGGTGAGACATTTAGCTCCTAATTTTATATAAAATTTATAGGATACTACCTAAGTATATAATGGTATATGTATATGTATTTATGTATTTGATCTTAATAAGTTTTGCCTATGATTTTCCTTGATTTATATCAAGATATGCTGAAGGATTCTGAGGAAAGTATATGGATGTTCTGTTTTTATAGCAGAAATTGTTGAATGAGAAATATTTACATAAATACTTAAGTTGTTTTCCATTTCATGGATGGATTTATATTTGGTTAAAGTTATATTTCTGTATTATATTATATGATTATATAGTAATATTTTCTATAGTTATACATATATCCTCTCACTGAGTAGTCGTACTTACCCCAGCAATCATAACCATTTTTAGATACTAACTTGGTGGATCGGCAGATTCCTGTATAGCATGTTTTGGATTGCCTTGTTGTCAGCACTAGAAGAGGTTGAGCCAACAAACTTTTGTACTTTGAAATTAGAACTTTTATTTAATAAGCCTCGGGGCATATGTATAGTGTGTCTATTGGATATTGTAAACCAGACTTGTGTTACAGTAAACTTGTATTGATGACTATTGTAATAAGTTATGAGATTTAATGGTTTGCAGATGGTTAGTAGTGTAATGTTACACTGACCCTTATGGTAGAGAAAGGGGTGTGACATTGGGCCTTCTCTAAGTGTAAAGAAGCCCATATACCTATAACCTTAGCCCATATCCATTAAGAATTAATGATATCAAGGTTAAGGTTATCCATATAACCAAACACCACCCACTCACTTATAAACCAAAGCCATATATATATATAGAGTATGAGATACTCAATATATCAAATACATATAGCTTGAGTATGAGACACTCAAGCTATAGCATTGCATATAACTTGAGTATGAGACACTCAAATTATTGTTATTATTATTATTATTATTATTATTATAATATTAGTTTTGCTTAAGTTAGTGGAGAGTATAGAGACAACACACTTATACCATTTCTACATTTGAGAGCTAATTTAATATTCTAACAAAAGAGAGAAAAAGGATTGAGAGTGTTTTCTTCCTTCTTCTTCTTCAAGTGTAGAGAATTCAAATATACACAAGTGTTATGTACTTTCAAGTTAAAGCCATTGTTGTACAAGAGTTGTACAAGTTCAAAGTCCATCATCCATTGGAGGTTGCATCCTTATTCTATTCATTCAAGCTTGGAGTGGCTCTAACAAGCTCTTAGGTCATCAATTAAGAGAGGCTTGTGGGTAGAGTTTTCACCATCCTTGAAGATCATCCTTGTGCAACTTGTGTGTTTCAAGCTAGAGGCTTCATATTTGGGGAGCTAGGAGCTTGTAGATCAACATTAACTAAAGCTTATCAAGTGTGCTACTAACTTGGAGTTTTGTAAGTGTTACTAAACTCTTAGTTGATAGGTCTTTTATTTTGATAACATGACTTGGTTGTTTATTGTATGAATATTGCCTTTGATGCATGTTTAGCTATGTAAGAGCGCATGTGATATGATCTATGGGCATGGATGTGGTTCATGTGTAATGCAAATATTGCATGCAATCAAAATTTTAAAATTCCGCACTTTTAATTGTTGCATGATCACACATTCCTTCAACTAGTATCAGATCCATCTATCACATGATTTACATGCTAAAAATGTTGGTAATTTCAAGTGTTGTGATTATACAAGTTGATATTTGTAAGTGTTATGAATATGGATAATGTTAATTGCAAGTGTTGTGATTAAGCATGTGAATGGTTGCAAGTGTTGTGACAATTTGGTTGATTTGTGAGTTGCATTACATGATTAAAAATGATGTTAATTGTAAGTTTTGTGATTAAAATTTATGTTTATTATAAGTGTTGTGATTAATTATGATGTTGGTTGCAAGTGTTGCACCAATGAGCATCGAATGGTGTAGTATGTGTAGAGGACACACGGCCATGTACTTAGCTGTGTAGCATGCTGCCTATTTTGTATAGGTGAGACACAGCTATATATATCAAGACATGGCCATGTACAAGGTTGTTCCAGAGGCTAGAATGGTTATAAGGCTATGTATATAGACACATAGGCATGTGCAAAGCTGTCCCATCAATATGATTGATGTTCGAAGGTGTCCTTTAGTGCAAAATACTCACATGATGCATCTTAGACAATATTAAATACATATTTGCTTGACTTGTTCATTCAAATAACATGCAAATAGTTATATTTAATTGAATGTATGCTTGTCATTCATGCAAGGATTGATCATGGACTTAGTTTACATCTTTGGCTTGTAATAATAATTAATTTTATTATTAAATTGATGTAATTAAGAGTTAATTGCATAGGATTAAGATGTAAATTATTTACCTTGGTATGCCAAGGATTGAATGTACATCACAAGAGTTGTGACTTGAAGATTGAAGTGTTCAATTGGAAGCCCATTCAACCTTGGAGGCAAAGCCCATAATAATGGTGACTAATGAGGCTCATGGAATGAAGGCTTTTCTTAGGCTAGACCCACTTGTAAATATTCTAAGTGTTAGAATAAGACTAGGAAAGGCCCATGATCACTCTTTATTTGTGCATCCATCTTACATGTTCAATGTATATATATGATATGTATATTGAAGCATGCTATGTATGTATGTGATATGTATATAGACGAATGTATGTTGGCATGCAATGTATGTATGAGATACATATGTTGTAAAATGGCAAATGTGCAAAGTGAGACCTTAATAAAGACCCAAAAATATTCTAAATAAATTTAGGACTAGGCTCTCCATTGGAGCAATAACTTGTATGGTTTTGGACTTATGTGCATCGGCTATGGATATATAGGAGATTCATGTAGTGTTATTGTTAAGTATGAGATGTTGTGGGTGTATGGATACACTAGAGGCCAGGAATGGCAAGTAGGCGTACCTGAGATTTGTAGTGTTCAAATCCATACACTTCACTGATCC
>CATIWO010111442.1:0-16912 GCA_949673435.1 Macaranga tanarius | reverse complement strand
AACCCATATGTATCAAGCTAGAGGCTTCACAATTGGGGAGCTTGGAGCTTGTAGATCAACACCAACCAAAGCTTAACGAGCGTGCTACCAACTAAGGAGTTATGTAAGTGTTACTATATCTCTTAGTTGCTAGGTCTTATTTTTAAAAGCATGACTTAATTAACATGTTGATAGTATATTATTCATTATGCATGTTTAGCTATGTAAGATTGCATATGATATGATCTATGGGCATGAAAGTGTTTTGTGTTTGATGCAAATGTTGCATGCAATGAAAATTTTTAAATTCCGCATTTTCATTGTTCCTCTACACACACTTTCCTTCAGTTTATGCCATAGCTTATTATCTTCTTTAAGAACTTTAATACTTTATTGATAGCATGCCAGTACTTGGATTACTTATATTCTAAATTTCTCTTAAAATCTTTCCATAAAGAAGACTATTTGTTAATAATATTAGGCACCATAATAGACTCATCCATATGCGTACGTGTTGTGTAAAATTATTAAAATCTTTATTTTAACTCATGAACTATTTCATGACCAATCTAGTATCATGATTTTATAATTATTAAAATAAGTGATAATAAATTTCTTACTTATGGCATCTTTTTGCATATACTTACTCTCCAATTTTTTCCAAATTTCTTTTGCAGTAGGCATATAATTGTACATGTCGAAGAGTGAATCACTCATTACATTTAGAAAGTGTCCTCTACAAATTTCATCATCTGTCAACCATTTTTGTCTCTTCTTTGTCTTTGTAAGAGTCTCATTCTCTGACTCTTCAGGCTTTAGTGTGTTCAAAATATATACTACTTGTATAAAGAAACTAATATAAAATGTATTCTCTTTTTCCATCTTAAAAAATTTCCACCATCAAATCAAAGAAACATGTCTATTTGAGACTAATAAATATGACCATTTATAAGGAACATGTCTGTCTGAATCAAAAGATATGATTATTGTCAAAATTTACAATAACCATTCATATTCTATAAATACCAAGATAAATATGTCTGTTAGATGAATAGACATGATTGTTTCAAAGAAATATGTCTATTTGATACTAATAAACATGACCATTTGCAATGACCATGTCTGTCTAAATTAAAAGACATGATTATTGCCAAAAGTTATAATAACCATTCATCTTCTATAAATACAAAGGTTGGTTTGCCATAGGAATTAACCTTAGAAAATCATTTGAATTCTCTACAAAAATATCGTTAAACAAATTTTCACAAAGGTTTCATTATATCCTAGAGGCAAATTGTACACCATAAATATTGCCTTTAGGAAAGTGGGAATCATACATGTCTTGGAGCAGATTTTTCAAGTTTTGGAGTTCTATTTTTCTAACAATCTAAAGGCAATATTTGCATCTTGTTTTTATTGAAATCTGCATCTATGGCAACACTTAGTGAATTAACAACAAATATCGTCAAGTTGGAAAACAATCATGTCTATTCATCTAACAAACATATTTCTTAGCAAACAGTCATATCTATTAGTCTTAATAGACATATTTTTTGGAAATGGTTATATCCATTAGTCTAATAGACATGTATCTTAGAAACCATCATATCTGTTATTTTAATAAATATGTTGTTCACCAACAGTCATTTCTTTTATTGCCAATAATCATGTCTCTTTATTAAAAAGACATGTCTCTTTTGAAAATGTCCAACATTATATACTACTTAGTAAATAATTTTACAATTAAATATTCATATTATTTTAAAATTACATTATATATTTTTAATAATATTACTAATTAAGGTACTAAAATGCTAATAAAAAAAAAACCACAGACTCCTAAATATTACGAAAAATACCATAACCGTTTAAGTGAAAAAGCATGCAACTACATGGTATTTTTTTGTACTTATCCCATTTATATAACTTACTATTCAATTATTGGTGGAGATAGAAAATAAATAACTTAATAACATAGAAGATAATTGTAGGCGGCGGGGTTCAGCGCGCGCCCAAGTATCTGGCGACCACGGCACTGTGTGGGCTCAAGGCCCACTAGAAATACAACTTGGGCCTTTTAACAGGCTTAGGTTGGAGAATGGAGTCGCCATCTGGGTGAAATCCGGGAACACTTTTACAGCAATTGCATCCCACGGAGGGAGCCCAGCAGCCGTCCTCAGAGATTGGGTCCAGAAATTGGGTATAGACTTTTGAATGGCCCACCCGACCTTGCGATCGACCTCCGTTTGTGTTTTATGTTTTATTATTTTTAATTATTTAATTATTCCTTTAATTATATGCAAATGCTTTTTTAGTCCATCCAATTCTTAAATTTTACGATTAAGTCCAAGTTTATTTATTAAGTCCATTTTCATGCAATTGGGTCCATAATTCATACATCCACATACATCATTCACCATAATCCAAAATAAAACAACAAAAATAATAAAAAAATAACTAAAATTAAAAGCACATAAATAAATGAGGGAGGAAAAAAGAGTTATAACTCGTTTCATGCAAATAAAATAAAAATAAATAAAACACAATTTAAATGGACTAAAATCCAAAAATAAACTTAATAGCCCGTGGGCTATTCAATGTTTAGGCCTGCAACACAAGTTAAAAGTTAAATTTTCCAAAAGCAAATATCCTACAAAAGTTAGTACAAACTAATTTAATCAATAATCAAATTCTAACTTAAAAAAAAAATTAAATCTAAAATTAATTAAAAATATTTCACAATATCAAATAACCTAATTAACTTAACAAATAATTATTTAATTAATTATATACATCATGCATGCCTAATAAAATCACCATTAAATAATAAAATAAAATAAAATATTACTCAACATAAATAAGCCAAAAATAAATAATTATCAAATAGACAATAAATAAATAAACAAATAAAAAGAAATAAGTAAAACAAGTGAATAAATAAAGTAAAGAAAAACAAAAAAATAAAAATAAAACTACAAAATGAAATAAAATGAAAATAAATAAATAAATAAATAAATAAGTAAAAAAAAAAAAAAGAAAAAGAAGTGGACGTGCATGGTAACTTTACCATGCACGTCAATTAGGAAAACATATTCTGTTGATGGGCCATCGGCCCATCTTTTAAATTAAAAAGCAAATATAGAGGCCACGCCTCTATAGTAATGAGGCCACGCCTCTATTAAATTCAAATTTTAATTTTAATACGACGCCTTTATAATAACGGTCAGAAAAAAAATATAATTACGCCTTTCTATATAGAGGCGACGTTTCTACGAAGAGACATCGCCTTTATTGGCTCTGCAACTTCAAAATATTTCACAGATTAGAATCAATTTTTTAATTATCTAATTTTTCTTACAATAAAATCACAAATCAACACATACTTGTTAAAAATCTCACAACAATAACACAATACAAATAAAAACAACCACAAAAAAATAAAAAATAAAAACAGAGTATATAAAAAAAGGGAAGGAAAATTTACTGAATAATCAAGTTGAAAATAGTTTGGCCCTCAGATTTTGATTCTGGATGCTCCTGACTTCAGTAAGAATTGGATTCTAGAATTTTATCGTGATTTTCTTTTCTTTTTTTTTCTTTCTTATTTTTTTCGGGTGTTTTTTGTGTTTTTCTTCTTTTTGATTTTTTTTTTGATCTTTTCTTCCTCTCCTCCGTTCTTTTTGTTTTTTGCTCCCATTTATAGAGATTTTTAGCTAATTAAAACTCACCTTAATACACCTCAATGCCTCTTCCATTTCCACTTCCTCTCCCATGAATGTGGGAGAGAAGTTATAAAACGTGGGAGAAATTTCACGTTCTGTAATCAATGCCCCTTTTTTTTGAAAAAGGCTACAGAGGCGTCGCCTTAGTCATAGAGATGACGCCTCTATGAAATAATCTTATGGGCTGGACCAGTTTTGGGCTAAATTGGTTGGGTCATGGCTGATGGGTCTGGTTCATATGGGTTTAGGTCTCTCATAATTGGGCCAGAATCCAATTTCTTGCTGAGCTGGGCTTATATATCATTTTCATCACTGAGCTTTTACCTCGTGGATCAGGCCAGACCATGTGTCCACAGTTTATCCCCCTGCTTTTCAGAAATCGAAATGCAAGCAATGTAATGAGATTTATGAAAAAGCACATGCAAGCATTACAACAATTCATGAAAATATAAAAAAAATATAAATAACGAAGAAAGATTCCAATCTTTGAGGTAAGATAAAGAAAGTCTTGTATTTCATCTTCAAGGTACAACCCGAGAGGTGTAAATTTATCACCGTCCGATCTTGAATCCTGAGATTCGATTTGTGCACCGTCATCCTCGGGGTACAACCCGATAGGTGTGATTTTATCACCGTCCAACCTTAGTGTCTAAACCAAGAGGCTTCTTGAATCCTGAGATTCGATTTATGCACCGTCATCCTTGGGGTACAACCCAAGAGGTGTGGTTTTATCACCGTCCAACTTTGTGTCTGAACCAAAAAGCTTCTTAAATCTTAAGATTTTATTTGTGCACCGTCATCCTCGGGGTACAACCCGAGAGGTGTGGTTTTGTCACCGTCCAATCTTGGTATCCGAACCAAGAGGCTTTTAATTTGGGGTTGCCATCCTACCTTGGTATCCAAACCAAGAGGCTTCTTCTGGGGTTGCCGTCCTACCTTGGCGTCTGAACTAAGAGACTTCTTCTGGGATCGCCATCCTACCTTGGTATCCGAACCAATAGGCTTCTAGAAAAAAAAAACCTTATCACCACCACCAATGTCAGGAAAAAATGAATAAAAAAAGTAACTTGAGCCATATAGCCACTTCGAGCGTCAGGTAGAAAATGAGTGAATTGAGTCATATAGCCGCTTTGGGCGTCAGGCAAAAATATACGGAATGAGTCATATAGCCACTTTGGGCGTCAGATGAAAATGGATGAAAAGAGCCATATAGCTGCTTCAGGCGTCAGGCGAAAATAGATGAAATGGGCCATATAGCCACTTCGGGCATCAGGCAAAACTGAATGAAAAGAGCCGTATAGCCGCTTCGGGCGTCAGACAAAAAGCATTTTTTAAAACACAACTAGGCTGATGCATGTATGATTGAAATACTTAAAAACTTATGAAGACAATTTTAATAAACACAACTTCATATGATACATGTATGCATGAGATTCAAAAGTAAGTTTTGCAAGATCGGCGACTAGTCAAACGCCTCTTTCATTTAAAGCTTATCTTGGGAAATTGGTTTCCTCTTCTATTATAGAATCCAAATTTACAAACTGAGTCTATCACAGACTACCATTGTGACCATTATTATTAGAAATAAAAACTGAGACCCTCCATGAATAGAACAGGATGATGACACAACAAATGCCTTTTGACTTAATTGCGGTTTAAGAGTGCTTGCCTGTTGTAAAAGAAACACTTCATATGCTCCCAGTAAAATTTTACCACACTTTAAGTCCATTTGATTGCCCCCTAGCTTGAGATTGAAACCATTTTTATTTTTATATTCCATCTTTTGCCTAAGCCGCCCTCTTTTTGAGAGTTTTCGAACCTAGCTGGGTCTTTTCATTTTTTTTTATTTTTCCTCTTTTGCCTAGATTGCTCCCTTTCTGAGAGTTTTCAATCTAGCTGGGTGATTGCAAATCATGCTGATGATTAACCACTATCGGTTGGCTTGACTGCCTAATATTCATGTTACAGTAGTGTGCTCGTTACTCACTGCTAACTTGATACTTATGCGACTGACTGTTTGATGTCTGGATTGCCGACTTCTTGATGTTTATATGAATTTGCTGCTGATTCACAAAGTCCATGTCTGACACTTTGTGCACTAATATTACGTCAATCATGCTCATTCTATATGATTACTCATTCATTATAATTGTGCACACTACATTATGCTTGTTATTGACCACCCTCTTATAGGTTTTCTAGTCAACCATTTTTTTTTCAACTCACAAGAATTTAAAACAAGTTGGTAAAGATGGGTGTTGGTGGGGAATTTTGATTTTGGTTGAGGTAAAAATGAGCAATTTTCAATGGTTGCTTAGGGATCGACTTTCTCAAAGATATGTGGTATTAAAGATTTTTTTTTCCTTATTTCTCCTCCTTCCTCTTCTTTCTTTCATTTCCTTTTCTTTTCTTTTTTTTCTCTTTATTTTTGTTTCTTTCTTTAAGTTTTCTTTTCCATTTCCTTTTCCTTTTTTTTTCTCCTTTTTCATCTTGTCTTTTTTTGTTTTTTATATATTTTTTATTTGAAGAGGGTCGATACAAAGAAGAAGTGAAAGGTTTGATGCCCAAAGGAACATTAAAAGTCAATCCTGATATTTGGCCATTTTTATTCACTGGATTTTTTTATCTCTCTCTCATTTAAGCATAATATAGTGTGCACAATCATAAAAAACTCATAATCATATAAATCAAATAACCAGACATTCATTAACATAGTAATGGAAAAGTTGCAACAAACATTGTTTAGATTTATTACAACCATAGGAGACAACAATAGTCAATCACCAATGTCCAACTGAATATCACCCTCAATTTGCACACCAAAGTGGTACAGCTCCTCAAAATTCTTGATGCTCATGTTCTTCAGCTTGTCAGCGATCGGTGGAATGCAATCTGATTTCGCAAGTTTATGCCTCATTAGAGCCGACTTTCCTCTCCATCTATTCAGAAAACTTATGAAGGATTCATTAGGCTCCTGCCTTATATTCTGTAATTCTTTGAGGGAGACTTCAAACTGAGAATTCAACCCATATTACTTGACAAAGGCTGAACAAAGCTCTTTCCAGCTCTGTTGAACATGTGCATCCAATGTGTAATACCACTTAACAGCAACTTTAGTTAAGGATAATGGAAATTGCTTGACAAATTGTGCCTTGGTCAGACCGGTAGGCTTCATGAAGGCGATATATTGTCAAAGGTACAGGTGAGGGTCATATATCCCATCATACTTCTTAATGTCAGGAAACCTATATTTTAGGGTAGTGGTTCATCTTCTTCCAGATCTAGGTTAGAAAAATCATGGTTGGGCCCAAGCTTCTTCATCATAGCTTCAGCTGATCCATTTGTTTTCTCATATATTTCTCCCATTCGGGTTCAGCTGAATTCTTTGCTACTTTCTATTTTCCTTTGAACGGTTCACCGACTATAGTTCTGGTTTCAGAGTCCTCCTCCTCTATAGGCCTCTTTCCAAATATCTCAATAAACACCTCTCTGCACATTTACCACACATCATCCCTGAACTCCCTCAAAATTAGTTGCTTGAGGGATTCTAGATCAAAGTTGGAGAGTCCTGACATTTTGTTCCCCTTATAGTGTGGTCTCAATTGACCAGTTAGATTTTTAATATTAGCGGACCAAATCTCTCTTTAACTTGCTTCCAAATAGAAGAGACTTTTGACTGTAAAATTACATTTTGAACAGAAAAAGAGCGGTATGTATGTATGAAATGCAAATGATTTTTTTGATTTTTTGATTTTTTTTTGAATTTTTTTTTTCAAAGAGTTTACAAAACAAATACACAAATAACAAACACATACAAGTCTCAATAATGAAGCCTTCCAACTTTATTCCTTCCACACACGTGTTCAAGGTGAGTCTCTTACCTTAGGCTTTTTTATCTGAGTTTTAATTATCAACAGGGAATAACAAAACCGACGTACATGCAAATCTCTCAAGATGTTTCAAACAAGTAGCATATCTCTTCCATAAAACCAAAGTCCAACATAACGGGCCATGATAGAAGGACAAGAGCCCAATCTAAAAAATGGTTCATCATTATTGGGCTTGGGCTTTATGAATGAGACTACTACATAGCAACAGAAAACATGCATTTAGAGGAAAAACTTAAGGGTAGTTGTTAAGGCACTACATGAGCTGAGTCTCAGGTAAAGTTAAAGGCTCCCATAGTCTTTATATACTCTCTTTCCGTCTCCCCACTCAAGGGTCCGAATGACGTACTCAATTGTACTCACTATGAGTAACAATAGCTATATACTCCACCACCAGGTTTGAGTGAAACATAGGCAGCAAAGCAATAACCATTGTCGGGTTATTTGCGACGGTGTGCACAATGTGTGAATAATAGTGTAGTGAATGCAAAAGGAATAATTAGACAATTAAAAATAATAAAACATAAAACATTGGAATCAATTTTTCTATCCCCAGTGGAGTCACCACTGTAGGTGGCAGGGTTCAACGCGCGCCCAAGTGTCTGGCGACCACAGCACTGTGCGGGCTCAGGGCCCACTAGGAATACAACTTGGGCCTTTTGACAGGCTTAGATTGGAGAATGGAGTTTCCATCCGGGTAAAATTTGGGAATACTTTTACAGCAACTGGATCCCACGGAGGGAGCCCAGCAGCCGTCCTCAGAGTTTTGGTCCGGAAACTGGGTATGGGCTTTTAAATAGCCCACCCGACCTTGCGATCGGCCTCCATTTGTGTTTTATGTTTTATTATTTTTAGTTATTTAATTATTCCTTTAATTACATGCAAATGGCTTTTTTAGTCCAAATAATTTTTAAATTTTACAATTAAGTCCAAGTTTGTTTATTAAGTCCATTTTCATGTAATTGGGCCCATAATTCATACATCGACATACATCATTCACCATAATCCAAAATAAAACAACAAAAATAATAATAAAAAAAACAACTAAAATTAAAAGCACATAAAGAAAGGAGGGAGAAAAAAAGAGTTATAACCCGTTTCATGCAAATAAAATAAAAATAAATAAAACACAATTTAAATGGACTAAAAATCCAAAAATAAACTTAATAGCCTGTGGACTATTCAATATTTAGGTCTGCAACACAAGTTAAGAGTTAAATTTTCCAAAAGCAAATATCCTACAAAAATATAACAACGTTAGTATAAAATAATTTAATCAATAATCAAATTCTAACTTAAAAGAAACATTAAATCTAAAATTAATTAAAAATATTTCACAATATCAAATAACCTAATTAACATAACAAATAATTATTTAATTAATTATATACATCATGCATGCCTAATAAAATCACCATTAAATAATAAAATAAAATATTACTCAACATAAATAAGCCAAAAATAAATAATTATCAAATAGACAATAAATAAATAAACAGATAAATAAACAAATAAAAAGAAACAAGTAAAACAAGTGAATAAATAAAGTAAAGAAAAATAAAATAAAAATAAACTACAAAATGAAAATAAACAAATAAATAAATAAATAAGTAAAAAAGAAAAATTAAAAAATTAAAAAAAAAGAAGTGGACGTGCATGGCAACTTTGCCATGCATGTTACTTAGGAAAACATATTCTGTTGATTGGCCATCGGCCCATCTTTAAATTAAAAAGCAAACATAGAGGCGTTGCCTCTATAGTAATGAGGCGACGCCTCTATTAAATTCAAATTTTAATTTTAATAGGGCAGTGTCTTTATGACAACGGTCAAAAAAAAATATAATTACGCCTTTGTATACAGAAGCGACGTCTCTACGAAGAGGCGTCGCCTTTATCGGCTCTGCAACTTAAAAATATTTCACATATCAGAATTAGTTTTTTAATTATCTAATTTTCGTTACAATAAAGTCACAAATCAATACATATTCGTTAAAAAATCTCACAGCAACAACACAATGCAAATAAAAATAACCACAAAAAAAAAAAAAACAGAGTATATAAAAAATGGAAGGAAAATTTACTGAAAAATCATGTTGAAAATAGTTTGGCCCTCATATTTTGATTTTGGATGCTCCCGACTTCAGTAAGAATTGGATTCTGGAATTTTATCTTGAATTTCTTTTCTTTTTTTTTTGGTTTTTTTTTTTTGTGTTTTTCTTCTTTTTGATTTTTTTTTTTTTTGATCTTTTCTTCCTCTTCCCCCTTCTTTTTGTTTTCTGCTCCCATTTATAGAGATTTTTAGCTAATTAAAACTCACCTTAATGCACCTTAATGCCTCTTTCATTTCCACTTCCTCTCCCATAAATGTGGGAGAGGTGTTATAGAACGTGGAAGAAATTTTACGTTCTGTAATCAATGCCCTTTTTTTTTTTTGAAGAATGCTACAGAGGCGTCACCTAAGTCATAGAGGCGACGCCTCTATGAAATAATCTCATGGGCTGGACCAGTTTTGGGCTAAATTGGCTGGGTCATGGCTGATGGGTCTGGTTCAATTAGGTTAGGTTCATATGGGTTTGGGTCTCTCACAATTGGGCTAGAATCCAATTTCTTACTGAGCTGGGCTTATATATCATTTTTATCACTAGGCTTTTGCCTCGTGGGCCGGATCAGACCATGTGTCCGCAATAATATTATAAAAAATTGGGTTTATAACTTGGAAGCACCACAATTGAAAGAAATAATTTTTAAAAAATAGATATCCATGTATATTATAGATAATATGCCTTAGTTTTCATATCTATTACAGATTCATGGAAAATAGAGCTAATTAAAACACCTATCGGATGAGTTTTTTTTTGATAATCTATAATTTAAGTGTTTCTTATCAAACAACTATCAGCTCTTTTCATATATTAAAATTCAAACACCATTTTACACTATGTTTAAAATGGAGGAAAAAGAGGAAATAAAATTGAGAGAAAAATATAAAAGAAAATAATATTATTTTCTTTTTGTTATTTTCCTCTCTTATGTTTGGATAAGGAGAAAACAAAAATAAAAGAGAAAAGTAAATGGGCAAATTTTAAAATATTATTTTATTTTTTTCATTTCTAGAATTTCAAATTATATTTAATTATATTATTATTATTATTATTATTATTATTATTATTATTATTTTCTTTTTCTACTTTTTTTTATCTAATAAGACTTACTGTGGCTGTACACTTATCCAGACAATTGCTGACTGGACAAGGCACTACTTTGAAGAGATAATTTTGGGAAGAAAATAATACATATTTTCTTTCCTCTCTTATTTTTCCTTCCTTTTTCAAACATGAGAAAGTTATTTTACTTCCTTATTTTTCATATTTATTTTGTTTCCCTCTTTATTTTCTACCACTCCAAATATATGGTTAGTTTTTTTTTTAGTCTTTTCATATTTTTCTTTAGCCCTAATTACAAAATAAATTCATATATTTTTTAAATTTATCGTAAAACTTTTAATTTTAATAAATTAACTTATAAACTTTTGAAGTAAGTTGCTGCAACTGTTCTTTGAACAGTTTTTGATAGTGTTTTACACTTTTATCCTCAATTTTCTATTCTTTTGTGGTTAAGTTAAAAAAAATTCAATTCCATCCTCTATCTTTTGTCCAAAACGGCATCATAGCTATAAACCTACAGTGTTTTAAATAACATTTTCAATACTTAATTTTCTTTTGACTTCTCGAATTATTTCTTTTATTTTTTTTCTATTTATACTTTTTAACTTCCTATTTTTACAAAAATAAATATACAAATTAATATCTTTTAAATTAACTTCCAATTCATAATTATACCCTCCATGTAATACTGTTCCCCACCGGCACCCACGTCGGACAGACTTACAACCCGGACCATCCAGCACGGAATGTCAATACGGAAAGGTATCACTTCTCTAAAGTATCAAATAGAACTATGCCTTAATGCCTTCCTATTGAGGTTATTAATTTATCTAATAATTTTGCTTGATTCACAATAACTAAACCAAATATACATAACATTCACCATTCACTATATAACATAGATGGCAAGAGATTAAACTCATCAGAAGGAATAAAATAATGTACATATATATCTATATCAGCAAATAATGTACATATCTAGTGTTCAGCAGTGAGGGGAGACTAGGGTAAGGGGCTATCAAGACATACAACATAATACACCAACAAGGACAAAAAAAACCCTATCAACCCTAGATAGTGGTAGCCTAACTACCTTAGGATGAGCTGCCCTCATATATATACCCAAAATAGCAGCAACAATCCTAACTCTTAACCCTCATCTGGCAAAAAGTGGATGATCAATAGCAGTGGCTAAGTCCAAGATAAAGTGACTTGGACATCGGGGTCAGTCTCATAAAACACGATGATAATGGTTAGGTACCCATCTGCAATTTCAAATCTCCGAGTGCAGGTTCTGTATCGTAATGCTATTGGCTCGGTGGTCACCTGAAATGATAAAACTGTATCCGGGTCGTGGCGAATATAATAGACAATCTCAGTCTCCTCTTCCAGCACATCTAACGTTTGGGAAACCCAGTGTATTGCTATGGAGCTGTACAACTATTTACAGGCAACTAAGTTGAAAGGAAAACAAATTTTGCAAAGGGAGTGGTGAGTATTTTCGTAGAAATTACCCAGTGAGTAGACCAAATAAACACTCCCGGTAATTAAATAAACAAGCATTTCAAATAATCAATAAAATCATTTCTAGTCAAACACCTTTAACAAGTAACAAACCGAGTAAAATTGTTTAAATGTACTGCAAAACCAGAATCAAGTCATAAACATTCCAGTCATATGTATCACACCATAATTTATTCATAAAATATACTCAGGTTGCTATCAATGTGGTAGGTACCAATTAATACATTGAATGTTCGGGTCAGGTATGCATACCATTATCGTAAACCACTCAAAGTAGCCCCTAAGGCTTTCATAAATTTCATATCATTGTATCCCAGATACAGGAGATAATATGAGTTGTTGTGTTCCGAACACAATCTTACATCTCATTGAAACCTGCCGTACTCCGGGCACGGTCTTACTGCAATTTTTTTTATTTAGTGTACATATGCTCACAAAATAATCACATTTTCAATATATATATATATATATATATATATCATTACTCTAATAATAATAATAATAATAATAATAATTATTATTATTATTATTATTATCCTTATTATTATTATTTATTTAATAAATTTCTATAGCACTGACCACCGCAAATATCAAGAATATTCAAAGATAAGTTCCCATTAAATTAAATGGCAATAATAATAAATCTCAAATCAACAATAATAGAGAAATCAAAATAATTTATCTGATTCAAGTCAATCAATAAAATAAATATTTGTTCTTCATCAAGAAAATTTTTAATTAAATGCATCAAAATAATATAAATAAATAAATAATTGGCAAAATAACAATATATATATAACGAGATAAATAAATAAATAATTTATTAAAATAAATAACAAATTATATAAATTAATAAATAAATAAATAAATAAGGAAATAAGTATCCACTCACAAATTGTCTACCTTCTTCCTTCCCTGCCTCCTCTGCTCCCGGTGGCTGAGCTCTCTTTTCTTTTTTTTTTGGTTGGTACCATTCTCAACTCTCTCCCTTTTTATATGCATGGCTAATTTGCATGAGTCATGCCACTCCCGTCCTTAGGCCAACACGCGGCCCATTCACCTTTTTTTTTTTTTTGCTTCTGGCAGTTTAAGCCTTATTTCTTCCTAACTCCCCTCAACTTTAATTGTTGCAATTTAGTCATTCAATCAAACTTATTTTTACTATAATTTAGTTCTGATTTAAAATAATTTTAATTATTCAGGTGTGGACATGACACTCCACCTCTATTAAATGATGTCCAAAATAACATCATAATATGTAGCTTTTTATCATTATTGTATTAAATGATTTGTTCAGTTAAAACTAAGATCACCTAGAAAGTAGGTCTCTTCACCTTTAAAAAATATAAGATGTAATAAATTTCTTCCATAATAAAAAGTTTTCAAACTTAAAAAATAATTTTCTTGGCACAAAAAATATAATGATTTTTTATTCAAAATTGAATGTGTTCCATATTTTGTATTATTTAGAAATTATAAATATTTTATGTTATATGGGAATAGAAAAAGTAATTTCTATAAAATAGATTTAAAAGTTATTTTTTTTTTGAAAAATACCACAACAATATGCAACATATTTCACCTAATTTTTTTTACGAAAACATATGAAGATATTATTTATTACAATATTTTTAAATACAAATTTTGCTAGAATAGAAGAAATATATTTTTTTAATATAAATTTTAAAAATGTGAGATGACTTATTTAATAGACAATTTTGACTACTTTTTTTCCTAAAAAAGTCATATGATATAATTCTTACCAATTTAAAAGTTTATGAATTAATTTGTTAAACTCAAAAATTCATGGTAAAGATTAAAAAAAAAAGTGATACATTTTATGAATTTTTTGCAGTTAATCATAATTGTAAACGAAATTATTTATAGTTCGACCTATACTTTTCCTTACACATGAGAAAATATTTTCCAAAGTAAAAGGTAGGGAAATTACTTTTCAAATATGATTTAAAAATTAAAAATAATTTATTTTGTTTAATTATTATATTATATCTTAATATGAATTGGTACACTGCTAACTTAAAAATATATTTTTTCTACTAAATAAAAGCTTAATGCTAATAAAAAAATAAAATATAAAGTCTAATTAATAGTATAAGGGCTTAATAGCCAATATACAAAAATACAAGGGCGAAATGATGCATTTTGCTAACTTCCTAGGTAAAAAATCCACTTCATACAATGTCATTTTATGTGGAGCTTTACAAACAGTAAAATCCTATATATTCTGACTTGCAGAAAACGCAAATAGAACACAGCTAGATTCTTGATAAAGCATAGAAAAATCAAATGCAGCTTTAAACTTCTACTCAATCCTAAAAACAATAATTTGATTGAGATCTGTTGTTAATTAATTAATTGTATATAAAATAAGCTAATCAATTATTGAACAAAAGAAGAAGCTCATTTAACTTTTATTGAATTTTGCAGTCTGAATTACAACCGGAGAGGAAGGTAGAGACGCAAGAGGATCTCAAGTGCAAGAAGGAGGAAAAAAAAGGTTTTTGTACGAAGCTTATTGCTCAAACAGTAAAATCCTAAATATATTTTAAATTGCAGGTAAGACAAATTCATATGGTATATCATATGACCGTTTTTTTTTTTTTTTTTTTTTTTTTTTTTTTTTTTACTAAAAAGTCATGATATAATTCTTATCAATTTAAAAATTCATGATAAAAAAAAAAAGTGATAATTTTATGATTCCTTTTGCAACTAATCCTAATTGTAAATAAGATTGTTTATAGTTCGATCTATACTTTCCAATGTATATGAAATATATCCTCCAAAGTAAAATGGTAGACAAATTACTTTTCAAATATGGTTAAAAAAATTATAATTTGACTAAAATAATTTATTTTGTTTTATAATTATATTGTATCTTAATATGAATTGGTACAGTACTAAGTTAAAAATATTTTTTCATTAAATAAAAGTTTAATATTAACAAAAATAAAAATATAAAGGCCAAATAATAGTGTAAGGTCCTAAATGCAGAAATACAAAAATACAAAGGTCAAATGATGCATTATACCACTACCTAGCTTGAAACAACAAACCCTCTAGGCCTCTACATATTATACCATTTTGGACAAAGCTTATTACTAAAACAGTAAAACCCTATTTATATTCTAACTTGCAGAAAATGTAGGTAGGACATAATTCATATGATATATCATATGATTTTTTTACTAAAAAGTCTTATGATATGATTCTTACTAATTTAAAACTTCATAAATTAATTTGTTAAAATTAAAAATTGATGATAAAAAAAAGTGATAATTTTATGAATTCTTTTGAAATTAATGCTAATTATAATTGAGAGTACTTACAATTCGACCTATATTTTTCCTTATACATGAGAAAGTATTTCCAAAGTAAAAAGGTAGTGAATTCACTTTTCAAATATGGTTAAAAAATTATAATTTGATTAAAAATAATTTATTTTGAATTGGTACACAGTTATTTTGTTTAATAATTATATTGTATCTTAATATGAATTGGTACATAGTTAAGTTAAAAATATATTTTTTTTCATTAAATAAAAGTTTAATGTTAACAAAAATATAAATATAATAGCCAAATAATAATATAAGAGCTTAATAGCAGAAATACAAAAATACAAGGGTCAAATAATGCATTTTGCCAACATCCCAGCTCAAAACAACAAACCCTCAACATATTATGTTGTTTTATACGAAAATTATTACTAAAATATATACTAAAACCCTATATATGCTAACTTGCAAAAAACGCAGACAGAACACAATTCATATGATATGACTTTTTTTTATTAAAAAGTCATATGATATAATTTTTACCAATATAAAAGTTCATAAATTAATTTGTTAAAATTAAAATTTTATGATAAAAATAAAAAAGTAATAATTTTGCGATTTTGCAATTAATTCTAATTATAAATGAAATTATTTATAGTTCGACCTATATTTTCTCATATATATGAGAAATAATTTTTCAAAGTAAAAAGGTAGAGAAATTACTTTTCAAATATAATTAAACAATTATAATTAGCCTAAAATAATTTATTTTTTTTAATAATTATATTGCATCTTAATATGAATTGGTACACTGCTATGTTAAAAATATATATTTTTCCGTTAAATAAAAGTTTAATGTTAACAAAAAAAAAAATAATGCTAAATAATAAGAACTTAATAGTAAAAATACAAAAAGCCAAGAGCCAATGATGCATTTTGCCAACTTTCGAGCTCAAAACAACAAGCCGTTTACATATTATGCCATTTTGTATGAAGCTTACCATTAAAATAGTAAAACCCTATCACTATAAGAATTTATGATTTTTTCGACAAAAAAATTGTCATATAATCATAAAAAATCGTCACCAATAAAAAACTCTAACGAACCATATGTGGATGACCGTGTCGCCTCAAGTCGAAGGACCACATGCACCATTATGCCCAAGATTGTGATTGTTGACTTAAGTGAATATCCATGCAATTACAAATCTTACGTCACAGTTCGATCCACCCATCACATGAGTATCCACGTATCTATTCTGATATCTCATATCAAGTAGTATGAGACTCACTACCTCCTACTATCGATATCACATACCGATCAAGGAAAATAGACAGAGGTG
>CATIWO010111441.1:0-13239 GCA_949673435.1 Macaranga tanarius | reverse complement strand
AAAGTAATTAAATTAAAAAATTACCCATAATATTCAATAAATATTTTTTCAATAAAAATATCAAAAAAATTATGTAATATATCAAATGAATTATTATTTTTGTTATTGATGCTAATAAAAGTAAAAATTATATTTATTGTCTGAATTTTGTTATATTTATTACTTTTTATTGCTTGTTGTTGCTTTTTGTTGTTTGTTGTTGTTTTTTGTTGCTTGTTGTTGCTAAAGATAAACAATATGTAACAATACTGAAAAAAATGTTGAGCAAAAAATAAAATAAAAAAAATATTGAGAAAAAAATAAAACATTAAGAGTACTTTAAAAATAGAAAAAAACTTGAGTATTAAAAAATATTGAGAAAAAAATATAAAGAAAAAAAATTGATAAAAAATAGTACCTTAAAAATAGGAAAAAAAGTTTTGTAAAAAAATGTTGAGAAAATAGAAAAAAATTTTAATTCAAAAAAAATATAAGGATCAAATTTGAGTAACAATACTAAGAAAAATGTTGAGAAAAAAATAAAATGTTAAGAGCATTTAAAAATAGAAAAAATCTTGAGTATAAAAAAATATTGAGAAAAAAATATTGAGCAAAAAAATATTAATAAAAAACAGTATCTTAAAAATAGAAAAAAAAAATTTAATAAAAAATGTTGTAAAAAAAAATGAAGAAAGTAGTAAAAAAGGTGCATGAAATTTCTTTAAAGCTTATAAAAAAGCTTCTAGGAGAGCCATGGTCTAGATTTAGTTAAAAAAAAAAAAAAGAAGGATGAAACAGTTT
Source organism: Macaranga tanarius (assembly GCA_949673435.1). Classification (NCBI taxonomy): domain Eukaryota; kingdom Viridiplantae; phylum Streptophyta; class Magnoliopsida; order Malpighiales; family Euphorbiaceae; genus Macaranga; species Macaranga tanarius. The sequence continues at coordinate 12,459 of CATIWO010111441.1, read as the reverse complement.
TTTGAAGAGACAAACAGCTTCTAAAATAGTCATGGTCTAGACTTGAAAAAAAAAAATTTTTCCTTAAAGCTATTTTTGAAAATACTTTTGGTCAATGTGGCTTTTGATATTAGTTTTGGTTTTTTGGCTATTTTTGAAAAAAAAACCTTTTGGTTATTGGATAATGGATTTTTTAATGTAGGTTAAAATTTTTCTTAACAAGATTAATTAATTAGTTAAACATATTGGTGGTCATCAAACTTTCCACTTATTTTATTTTTGATACTAAACTTCAATTGATTTCATTTCAGTTATTTATTTGAGTTGGCAGATGACTTATACGTTGATGTGATGAATATTCTTGAAATATTTCAAGTTTAGCTGTCACATCACCAATACACCACCAGGTAGCCGACCGAAGATATTTAAATTAAAATTTAGTTATATAAAAAAAATCAATTGAAGTTTAGTACCCCATATGTAATTAGTATAAAATTGGATGACCATCAAAATATTTAACCCGTTGTTGCGGTCATGCTGCCCCGACGAGTTACTTATTTATGGCTTCTATGGACTTTTTATGAAGGAAAGCAACATGGAAAAGTTATATCAATGCTCCTCTTTTTTATTCACTGTCCAAAGGGAGGGAAAGACAATGGAAGAATATATACATATATGTGCTAAAAAAATTTTATTTTTTAATTTTTTGAATGATTATTATATTTAAAAATGTTGTTTTTCTTTTTAAATTTTAAACGATATCTTTATTGAGAATTAATGTTAAGTAAAATTGAAATTATCTAAAATAAATGCTGATAGGGTAATTTAATTTTAATTTAAAATTACACTTTTTTTAAAATATAAAACTAAACAATAAACATATATTTTTATTATCAAATTTAATACTATTTAATATTAAAGTTAATATGTAATATCTAGTAAAACATAATCTAATTCATATAAAATTTATATCTACTACGATGTTTATTTAATACAGTCTAAAATTTATATGATATAATGTATGGAGACAAAAAGTTCTCAAGTTTTTTCAAATTAATGAAAAATATGATTTTGAAATTATTTAAAATTTTAAAAGGAAAAATAATTTAAAACACTTATAAAAATCTAAAAAAAAAATTAAGTTTTAATTTAAAAATATTATTCAGTAGATTTTAAATCTATTTAAAAAATACAATATATTTTTGAAAAAAAAAAATCATATGACGAATTTCTCAAAATATAAGAATATTTTTGCTTATACTATATATATGAAAGTAGTTATAATAACAATTTTAAAAGTCACCTATTTAAATTCCTTTTATCAAAAATTTAGTTTATTTTATTTAAATTATGCTTATTTTTTATTGTCAAATTTTATTTTGCAACATTTCAAATTAAAAAATATTTTGATAACAGTTTTAAATTTCAGTCACTTCATCTATATATACAGCTTTTTTTTATTGCTATTATAATTCATAGGAATATTCTTTATAATTTAACTATTTTTAACTTTTCTTTATTTTAAAATTTTTCTCTACAAATAGCTGATTGATTTCATTTTTTTCTAAGTACTTTAATCGATTAATTCCATTAAGGATATTGATATTTTGTGTGTAACTTCATCAATTATAAGTATCTTTAAATAATTTTAATGATAATAATTTTATGGTGAATTCTTTCATAAAATTTTTATTTTAATTTCATTTTAATTTATAATTATTAGATAAAATTATTTTTATTTAAAATTCTTTGCTAAAAATAAAATAACCCTAAAATTGTTTAATTTTATTAAAAAATTATGCTAAAAATATTTGAAAATAAAAATATTAATTTAAGTATTTTAAGAGAAAATAATTAAATTAATATTAATATTAACTGAAACTAAAAATTAAAAATTATGTTATTTAAAATAAAATCTTGCATCTGCACGGGCATATGGTTAATTTTAAAATAATCGATTAAATAATTATAAAAGTAGAAATTTTAATACTTATTGTAATAATTTTATTTGGTTAGTTTTTTATTAAGTGCTCTTTGTAAAGACAACTTATATATTTTTAATATGTAGAATAACAATGAGAATTATATAAAGGACATAAAACAACAAAAAATTAAGAGATAAAAAATTAGAAATAGTTTATTAATTTATTTAAGTTAAACTTTAAATTTAAAAATAATTAAAATTAATGGAAAAGAATTATACAAATCATATTGAACCAACTCAATAATTTTTCCATCAATCATCACATAATTATATTTTCTAGAAAATTTTCAAACGGAGATTAGCCATCACCAAATAAACAAAATTCTATCAAGGGTGCCATGATGTGATTCAACAAAGCTTAGAATCAAACTGGGGAGCAATTCAATAAACTTTCAGCGATAGGTAAGATTGAAAGATGTTCACAGGTCCTTATAAGCTGGAACATAAAATCTTTTACGGCTATTCGCAAGGAGATTGATGATAAATTGGAAATATTCTTTCACTTCAATACAGTGGAGATTATGGCATCTGTATTTTTGGAATTCAATCCTAGTAGGCTGATGTGAATGAACTTTTATTTTGGGAAGAAAATAATGGCATCCATGATCAAGAGTAGTATGGTTAGAGGCAAGGGATAAAAATACTAGTTTCTTCCATTGTAAAGCATCAGATCGAAGACAGTATAACCATATTAGTCGGCTTAAAGATGATTTTGGGTAATTGGCATAATGGTGATTCAGTAGCAGAAAATTTGATTATTGACTATATTATACTGCTCTTTTTTGCTAGTAGTCACCGATGGAATTTGGATAAGACTATAACTGATATCGACAGGGTTAATGATGCAGATGAACAAGCTTTCGTTTTTAGAGCGGTTCGATACGCAGCATTGCTTCTAAAGGGCATAACTTTTGCTATAGATTGAACTACGTGGGCCATAATATATCAAATTGAAGCTCACTCAAAGACCTATATTTATTAATGGGCTTACCTGTGCATGGCCCAAATTCAGGCTCAAAATCCATCGTTTAGGCCTTCGTTTTGAGCTTTGAAGTTTTAACTTCTTTTTTGTTTTTAATTTTTGGAATTTTCGGTTTTTTATTTTTTTCTCTTTAGGGTTTTTGCCAATACTATTTATTTGTAATGTTTTTGCATTGTGGGGCAGTTTTTATGTTGAATGAATTAATTTTCTATTTTTCTTCCAAATTTTGAAATTCTTTGATTTTGTGAATTTGATGTATAGTTCTCTGGAATTATTTAGAATCAATAGGAATTAGAAGGTTGTCTTCCGGCATTCTTTGTGAATCAATGGAATTCAATAATTATTCAATTTTCTTATAGCTTCCGCTACATCAGTTGGTATCAGAGCCAACATGCCGCCCAGGAGATAACAACGTATTGAGGAGGTTTATGATCGCGAGAAGGAACAACGGCTCAATCAGAGGATGGATGAGCATTTTGATCAGATGATGGAACAGTTAACTGAAAGGATGGCTGCAATTATAGGACACCAGAATAGAGGTTACCGTAACCACGAACTGGCATACGACGCTGGTAGTGTGGGTGATGAAGAGGGTGAATTCTATGAGGAAGAGGTTCCTCGTGGACGGCACAGAGGGGGTGGAGAGGAAGACCGAAGGCGTTGGGAGACGGGGATGCGCACTAAAATTCCCAAAATCCATGGAGGTCTGTAGCCCGAAGACTTTCTAGATTGGTTAGCAACCGTCGAAGAAATTATAGAATTCAAAGGGGTGCCAGAGGATAAGAGGGTACCATTGATAGCCACCAGATTATGGGGTAGGGCAACAGCGTAGTGGCAGCAGCTGAAATTAACTCGAAACAAATTGGGCAAGTCAAAAATTACTACTTGGGAAAAGATGAAGAAACACATGAGGTTCATTTTCCTGCCTTATAATTTCCAGAGGTTGATGTATCAAAGGCTACAGAACTTGAAATAAGGCACTCGTTCAGTGGATGATTATACCACTGAATTCTATCAGTTGATTGCCAGAAATGAAATTCAAGAGACAGAGGATCAATTGGTATCACGATACATTGGAGGGCTGCGAGTGCAAATTCAGGATACTCTGAATTTGTTCGATCCTGTATCAGTTTCTGTGAGCATTGGTGGTTAAGAAACATACCGGTGTAACATCAATTTTTCACCTACAGGAGCTGCTTCTAGTGGAGGCGCAGGTAGCAGTGGTAATGCAGGGACAGGTTTTGGTGCAAACAGGGCTGTTGGGGGTGCTAGCAAGGGAGTTTGGGGTAGCGGTCCATCCAACAAAGGGGCTGGCAGTAGTGGTTTGAGATATTTTGGATGTAGAGAGATAGGGCATAAACAATCAGAATGCAAGAAAATGGCTGGAAAGAAGGCTCTGTTTATGGAACCTGATGATTATTATGAAGAGGAAGATGCAGACCTTTCTGGTGAACCAGTTTTTGATGAGGGGGCTGCGGATGACGTGGTTCTGGAAGGTGATATAGGAACTATGCTAGTTGTTAGACATTCTTATTTGACACCAAAGGCGGCAAAAGAGGATGATTGGCTGCGTAGCAATATCTTTCAATCCACCTGTACTATCCTTGGAAAGGTATGTCGCTTTGCAGTTGATGGAGGTAGTTGTGAAAATATTATTTCTACCGAGGCTATTCAGAAACTTAATATTGAAACTGAAAAGCATCCTAAGCCTTACAAGGTAGCATGGATTAAGAAGGGTGGCGAAGTGGTAGTGGTTAAAAGGGCGCTGGTGACTTTTTCTATTAGCAAAAAATATAAGGATGTTGTTTGGTGTGACATAGTGGCTATGGATGTGCTCCACCTATTGTTGGGTAGGCCTTGGAAGTATGATTGGAGTATAGTTCATGACGGGCGAGCCAATACTTATAGCTTTGTGTTTGAGGGTGTCAGGATTATGTTGATGCCAAGTAGGCCATGGAGCAATCAAGTTAAACCTACAGGTGAAGGTTCGGTTTTGTTGTCTTTGGAACATATTAGTAAATAGCTGAAGCAGTCCACAAAAGGCTATTTGCTGATGGGTAAAGAGGTCGCTGAGTCATCCACAGTTCCAATTGAGATGGCACTACTAGTGGCAGAATTCAGTGATGTGTTTCCTGATGAGCTTCCTGAAGGGTTGCCTCCCTTACGTGATATTCAGCATCACATAGACTTGGAACCCGAAGCTGCATTGCCCAATAGACCGCATTACAGAATGAGTTCCCGAGAACATGAAGAGCTACACAAACAGGTTAAATAATTGTTAGTTAAAGGGCATATAGGGAGAGTTTAAGTCCCTGTGCAGTACCTGCTCTTTTAGTCCCAAAAAAGACGGTTCTTGGCGTGTGTGTGTGGACAGCAGAGCCATCAACAAGATCACTGTCAGGTACAGATTTCCCATTCCTCGTTTAGATGATTTACTTGACCAGATTAGTGGTTCAACTATGTTTACGAAGCTGGATTTGAAGATTCGGTATTATCAGAATCGAGTTAGGCCTGGGGATGAATGGAAAACATCCTTTAAGAATAGGGAGGGGCTGTATGAGTGGCTTATGATACCTTTTGGGTTATCTAACGCCCCTAGTACTTTTATGAGGGTGATGAACCAGTTATTGAGGCCATTTATTGGTATATTTATTATTGTTTACTTTGATGACATTTTAATTTATAGTGCTAACTGGGAAGAGCATTTATAGCATGTCAGAGAAGTTTTAAGTGTGCTACGTAAGGATAAATTCTATGCAGCAATGAAAAAGTGTGTTTTTATTGCCTGTCAAGTGCTTTTCTTGGGCTATATTATTTCAAGTGATGGGTTACAGGTAGATGAGGCTAAGATTGAAGCAGTTAGGCAGTGGCCAAGACCGACAACCCTTACTAAGGCACGAAGCTTTCATGGGGTGGCATTATTTTATAGGCATTTCATTCTACATTTCAGTAGTATTATGGCACCTATAACGGACTGTATGAAGGGTAGCCAGTTTTATTGGACTGATGAGGCTGAGACAGCTTTTCATTCCATCAAGATTTGATTTACAACAGCTCCAATTTTGGTGTTACCTGATTTTTCACAGCCTTTTGAGCTCCATACTGATGCATCTCATGTAGGAATTGGAGCGGTGCTGAGTCAGAATGGCAGACCAGTAGCATTCTTCAGTGAGAAGCTATCAGGTTCTAAGCTTAACTATAGCACTTATGATGTGGAGTTTTATGCAGTAGTGCAAGCAGTCAGGCGTTGGAGACATTATTTGTTTCATAGAGAATTTATTTTGTACACTGATCATGATTCCTTGAGATATCTTCACAGTCAGGATTAGGTGTCGCCTAAGCATGCAAGATAGGTTACTTACTTGGAGAGGTTTACTTTTGTGGTGAAGCATAAGGCAGGGGTAACTAACCGAGTAGCAGATGCATTGAGTAGATAAAGCAGCTTGTTAGTCACCATGAGCGTTGAGGTACCTGGTTTCGACTCTTTACGTGAACTGTTGTTTAATGACGCTTATTTTTTAGTGTCCTGCAAGATGTTCAATCTAGGCAGAGAACAGATTTTATGGTGTAAGAGGGATATCTATTCAAAGGTAACCAGTTATGCATTCCAGATTGCAGCCTTCATTTGCAGATAATTCAAGAACTGCATGGGGAGGGACATGTGGGCAGAGACAGAACTTTGCACTTGGTTCAGTCATTATACTTCTGGCCTACAATGCGTAAAGAGGTAGAAAAGTATGTGCAGTGATGCAGAGTTTGTTAGGTTTCAAAGGGGACAGCAATAAAAGCAGGGCTGTATCTACCGTTACCGGTGCCAACTCAGCCTTGGTCTAATATTAGTATGGATTTTATGTTGGGGCTGCCACAAACACAATGAGGTAATGATTCCATCTTTGTTATGGTTGATCATTTTTCTAAGATTGTTTATTTCATACCCTGCAAAAAGACCACTGATGCTGTTAATGTAGCACAATTATTTTTTGGTAATGTCTATCGTTTGCATGGCTTGCCTACATCTATTATTTCAGACAGAGATACTCATTTCCTCAGTCATTTTTGGCGTAGTCTGTGGACGATGGTTAACACTCAGTTGAACTTCAGTAGTGTTTACCATCCTCAAACAGATGTACAGACCGAGGTTGTTAATAGGTCCCTTGGTAATTTGTTGAGGTGTTTGGTGGTGGATCATGTTAAAAGTTGGGATTATGTTAAGAGTTTGGATCAGCGTTTGTGTCAAGCTGAGTTTGCTCATAACCATGCTGTGAGCAGAAGCACTGGTTTTAGCCCTTTTCAAGTGGTTTATTTGGTTCAGCCTAAGGGTCCTCTGGATTTGATTGTGTTGCCTAGTAAGACTAAGGTTCATAGGAAGTTAGCAGATTTTGTTATGGGTTTGCAGGAGGTTCACAAAGTAGTACATAATAACCTGTCTCAGTCCAATGCAAAATACAAGGTTGCTGCAGATCAACATCGTCGGTATTTAGAGTTTAATGTGGGAGACTTTGTTTGGGCTGTCCTCACAAATGATCATTTTCCTGCTGGGGAGTATAATAAACTTTCTACTAGAAAGATTGGTCCTGTTCAGATTGTGGAAAAATAAATCATAATGCTTATCGTCTAAAGTTGCCTAGCCATATAAGGACAGCTGATGTGTTTAATGTGAAGCATTTGATTCCTTTTTTGGGTGATTCCGATGATGATGATGCTGCTGCTGGCAATTCGACGGTGAATTTTCTCTACCCTGGGGAGAATTATGCAGATGAACAAGCTTTCATGTTTTTAGAGCAGTTTGATGCGCAGCGTTGCTTCTAAAGGGCATAACTTTTGCTATAGATTGAACTACGTGGGCCATAATATATCAAATTGAAGCTCACTCAGGGACCTATATTTTTCATTCAATTCACTTATGAATAGCCCAAATTTAGGCCCAAAATCCATCATTTAGGCCTTCATTTTGGGCTTTGAAGTTTTAACTTCTTTTTTATTTTTAATTTTTAGAATTTTCGGTTTTTTATTTTTTTCCTTTTAGGGTTTTTGCCAGTACTATTTATTTGTAATGTTTTTGGATTGTGGGGCAGTTTTTATGTTGAATGAATTAATTTTCTATTTTTCTTCCAAATTCCAAAATTCTTTGAATTTGTGAATTTGATGCCTAGTTCTCTGGAATTCTTTAGAATCAACAGGAATTAAAAGGTTGTCTTCCGGCATTTTTTGTGAATCAATAGAATTCAATAATTATTCAATTTTCTTATAGCTTCCACTACATCAGTTGGTATCAGAGCCAACATGCCGCCCAGGAGATAACAACGTATCGAGGAGGTTTATGATCGCGAGAAGGAACAACGGCTCAATCACAGGATGGATGAGCATTTTGATCAGATGATGGAATAGTTAACTGAAAGGATGGTTGCGATTATGGGACACCATAATAGAGGTTACCGTAGCCACGAACAAGCATACGACGCTGGTAGTGTGGGTGATGAAGAGGGCGAATTCTATGAGGAAGAGGTTCCTCGAGGATGACGCAGAGGGGGTGGAGAGGAAGACCGAAGGCGTTGAGAGACGAGGATGCACACTAAAATTCCTGAATTCTATGGAGGTCTGCAACCCGAAGACTTTCTAGTTTAGTTAGCAACCATCAAAGAAATTATAGAATTCAAAGGGGTGCTAGAGGATAAGAGGGTACCATTGATAGCCACCAGATTATGGGGTAAGGTGACAGCGTGGTGGCAGCAGCTGAAATTGACCCGAAACAAATTGGGCAAGTCAAAAATTACTACTTGGGAAAAGATGAAGAAATACATGAGGTCCGTTTTCCTGCCTTATAATTTCCAGAGGTTGATGTATTAAAGGCTGTAGAACTTGAAACAACGCACTCGTTCAGTGGATGATTATACCACTGAATTCTATCAGTTGATTGCTAGAAACAAAATTCAAGAGACAGAGGATCAATTGGCACCACGATACATTGGAGGGCTACGAGTGCAAATTCAGGATACTGTGAATTTTTTTGATCCTGTATCAGTTTCTGTGGTACATCAGTGAGCATTGGTGGTTGAGAAATAGACCCGACGTAATAGCAGTTTTTCACCTACAGGAGCTACTTCTAGTGGAGGTGCAGGTAGTAATGGTAATGCAGGGACATGTTTTGGTGCAAACAGGGCTGTTGGGGGTGCCAGCAAGGGAGTTTGGGGTGGCGGTCCATCCAACAAAGGGGCTGGCAGCAGTGGTTTGAGATATTTTGGATGTGGAGAGATAGGGCATAAACAATCAGAATGCAAGAAAATGGCTGGAAAGAAGGCTCTGTTTATGGAACCTGATGATTATTATGAAGAGGAAGATGCAGACCTTTCTGGTGAACCAGTTTTTGTTGAGGGGGCTACAAATGACGTAGTTCTAGAAGGTGATGTAGGAACCGTGCTAGTTGTTAGACATTCTTATTTGACACCAAAGGCGGCAGAAGAGGATGACTGGCTGTGTAGCAATATCTTTCAATCCACCTGTACCATCCTTGGAAAGGTATGTCGCTTTGTAGTTGATGGAGGTAGTTGTGAAAATATTATTTCTACCGAGGCTATTCAGAAACTTAATATTGAAACTGAAAAGCATCCTAAGCCTTACAAGCTAGCATGGATTAAGAAGGGTGGCGAAGTGGTAGTGGCTAAAAGGGCGCTGGTGACTTTTTCTATTGGCCAAAAATATAAGGATGTTGTTTGGTGTGACATAGTGGCTATGGATGCGTTCCACCTGTTGTTGGGCAGGCCTTGGCAGTATGATTGGAGTATAGTTCATGACGAGTGAGCCAATACTTATAGCTTTATGTTTGAGGGTGTCAGGTTTGTGTTGATGCCAAGTAGGCCATGGAGCAATCAAGTTAAACCTACAGGTGAAGGTTCGGTTTTGTTGTCTTTTGGCACAGATTGATGAAGAGCTAAAGTAGTCCACAAAAGGCTATTTACTAATGGGTAAAGAGGTGGCTGAGTCATTCATAGTTCCAATTGAGATGGCACCACTAGTGGCAGAATTCAGCGATGTGTTTCCTGATGAGATTCCTGAAGGGTTGCCTCCATTACGTGATATTAAGCATCACAAAGACTTGGAACCCAGAGCTGCATTGCCCAATAGACCATATTACAGAATGAGTCCCCGAGAATATGAAGAGCTGGGTAAACAGGTTGAAGAATTTTTAGTTAAAGGGCAGATTATGGAGAGTTTAAGTCCTTGTGCATTACCTGCTCTTTTAGTCCTAAAAAAGACAGTTCTTGGCGTGTGTGTATGGACAGCAGAGCCATCAACAAGATCACTGTCAGGTACATATTTCCCATTCCTCGTTTAGATGATTTGCTTGAGCAGATTAGTGGTTCAACTGTGTTTACAAAGTCGGATTTGAAGAGTGGGTATTATCAGATTCGAGTTAGGCCTGGGGATGAATCGAAAACATCCTTTAAGACTAGGGAGGGGCTGTATGAGTGGCTTGTGATGCATTTTGGGTTATCTAACGCCCCTAGTACTTTTATGAGGTGGTGACCCAGTTATTGAGGCCATTTATTGGTAGATTTATTATTGTTTACTTTGATGACATTTTAATTTATAGTGCTAACTGGGAAGAGCATTTGCAGTATGTCAGAAAAGTTTTAAGTGTGCTACGTAAGGATAAATTCTATGCAGTAATGAAGAAGTGTGTTTTTATGGCCTGTCAAGTGCTTCTCTTGGGCTATATTGTTTCAGGTGATGGGTTACAGGTAGATAAGGCTAAGATTGAAGCGGTTAGGCAGTGGCTAAGACCGACAACCCTTACTAAGTCACGGAGCTTTCATGGGCTGGTATCATTTTATAGGCATTTCATTCTACATTTCAGCAGTATTATGGCACCTATAACGGACTATATGAAGGGCAGCTAGTTTTATTAGACTGATAAGGCTGAGACAGCTTTTCATTCCATCAAGGATCGACTTACAACAACTCCAATTTTAGTGTTACCTATTTTTCACAGCCTTTTGAGCTCCATACTGATGCAGAGCGGTGCTGAGTCAGAATGGTAGACCAGTAGCATTCTTCAGTGAGAAGCTATCAGGTTCTAAGCTTAACTATAGCACTTATGATGTGGAGTTTTATGTAGTAGTGCAAGCAGTCAGGCATTGGAGACATTATTTATTTCATAGAGAATTTATTTTGTACACTGATCATGATTCCTTGAGACATCTTCACAGTCAGGATAAGGTGTTGCCTAAGCATGCAAGATGGGTTGCTTACTTAGAGAGGTTTACTTTTGTGGTGAAGTATAAGGCAGGGGTAACTAACCGAGTAGCAGATGCATTGAGTAGATAAAGCAGCTTATTGGTCACCATGAGCATTGAGGTACCTGGTTTCGACTCTTTTACGTGAACTGTTGTTTACTGACCCTTATTTTTCTAGTGTCCTGCAAGATGTTCAGTCTGGGTAGAGAACAGATTTTATGGTGCAAGAGGGATATCTATTCAAAGGTAACTAGTTATGCATTCCAGATTACAGCCTTCATTTGCAGATAATTCAAGAACTGCATGGGGAGGGACATGTGGGCAGAGACAAAACTTTTCACTTGGTTCAGTCATCATACTTCTGGCCTACAATGCGTAAATTGGTAGAAAAGTATGTGCAGTGATGTCGAGTTTGTTAGGTTTCAAAGGGGACAGCAATAAATGCAGGGCTGTATCTATTGTTACCGGTGCCAACTCAGCCTTGTTCTGATATTAGTATGGATTTCGTGTTGGGGCTGCCACGAACACAACGAGGTAATGATTCCATCTTTGTTGTGGTTGATCATTTTTCTAAGATGGTTCATTTTATACCCTGCAAAAAGACCACTGATGCTGTTAATGTAGCACATTTATTTTTTTGTGATGTCTATCGTTTGCATGTCTTGCCTACATCTATTATTTTAGACAGAGATACTCATTTCCTCAGTCAGTTTTAGCGTAGTTTGTGGAAGATGGTTAACACTCAGTTGAACCTCAGTAGCGCTTACCATCCTCAAATAGATGGACAGACCGAGGTTGTTAACAGGTCCCTTGGTAATTTATTGAGGTGTTTGGTGGGGGATCATGTTAAAAGTTAGGATCAGCATTTGTGTCAAGCTGAGTTTGCTCATAACCCTGCTATGAGCATAAGCACTGGTTTTAGCCCATTTCAGGTGGTATATTCGGTTCAGCCTAAGGGTCCTCTGGATTTGATGGTGTTTCCTAGTAGGACTAAGGTTCATGGGAAGGCAGCAGATTTTGTTATGGGTTTGTAGGAGGTTCACAAACCAGTACATAATAACCTATCTCGGTCCAATGCAAAATACAAGGTTGCTGCAGATCAACGTCGTCGACATTTAGAGTTTGATGTGGGAGACTTTGTTTGGGCTATCCTCACGAATGATCATTTTCCTACTGGGGAGTATAATAAACTTTATACTAGAAAGATTGGTCCTGTTGAGATTGTGGAAAAAATAAATCCTAATGCTTATCGTCTTAAGTTGCCTAGCCATATAAGGACA
>CATIWO010111413.1:0-23667 GCA_949673435.1 Macaranga tanarius | reverse complement strand
CCAGAATGGTTGTACCATTTTTTTTAATTACATTATTGGCTCTGCATTGCCATGCAGAGTCAATAATGTATGAAACTTTTTTTTTTAATACAATAGTTTTTGTAAACAACAACAACAATAATAATATTAGAGTAAAATATTATTAAAAAAATAAATTTTTTTGGAATATAATTATGATTAATATTATTGTAAGAATTTTGCATGTTACTATTCACGCGCTGTAAAAAAGTTATTTTCTAAAATTCCACATAATTTTCTCTTACTTGTGGTATTTTATTTTCTAAAATACCACAACTTTTTGACAGTGTGTGAATAGTAATATTCGTCAAATTATCATTTCTGACGTCCGTTTCCGAAACGGTTTACGGCAAAAAATTCCACATAATTTTCTTTTACTCGTGGTATATTTTATTTTCTAAAATACCATAACTTTTTTACAAAGTTCATATTCTGAATCTGATCTCCAAAGGACACAGATGTTTTCTATCAATTCCTGGTTCTTTTTTTTACCAATTTATGCAGTACATATTTAAAGGACAGGACTGAGCCAGTCAGCCATAGGAGAGCTCCCTCTTTGACCAGTATCACCTACCTGCATTACCAATCATAGGCTAATCAGAAAATAAAAATGGAAGTATGGCAATGGTGACAGGATTGCATAAAACTAAAAAAAAATTAATTATCATGTAATTGATTCAGATTATCATAGAAAATAGAAGTGGACCCTGAAGATATGCTAAAGCGTAAGATCTCACATCTCTCATAATGAACTCGAAATCCAACAAAATGCCAAGGGACCAACTGAGATTATTAATCTTTGCTGTATATAGTACCTAACACAACTGAATTTACACACATCATAATAATCTAGTAAGCACTCCTAACTCGCTTCCTTGATTCAGAATATAGACCACTAATGGAGGTTGATCATTTACTGACTGTAAATGTTACCAGTACAAGAACTATGTCATGGAAGCAATTATCCACAAGGCAGAAAAGAAGAGTATGGTAGCATTCATGACATAAGCCTGAACCACTTTGGCTACAAGGATTGAACTTTCACCATTGTGCCAATCAATGTTCCCTTCCTACCTGCTGATGTGTGTTTTCTTAACTAGAAATTTGCATGAATCTATGAAAACAACTGCCAAATTGAACTCATGCTCTATACCCTCAGCTATAGTTCTAGTCACTCATAAAGGTTGAATAGTATGAGAACAAGAAGGCCATAATGAATTAAAGGAGAGGGTAAACCTTCAAGAAATCATTCTAAACTACAACAACATGCTGAAGTAGACAAAGATGATATTATGCTGATATATGTGCTCCACTAAAACTAACACTACCTCCATCGCAAATGCACATAATCATATTTATAAACTCAAGAAAATGGCATTGAAAGTAACTAGAAAAATTAAAAAGAGGCTTACTTGCAGTGAATTTCAAATCTAAAATAGTTCCTCTATCATCTTCTCCTCCTCCTCCTCCTCCAACACTGTCTCATAGTACGACATGGTGACTGTCACATACCCAGTAAATACACCACGTTGCTTGTGTAGTGTGACATTCTTGACTTCATTTTCCTCATTGTTATATCTGCGGAAAAAGCTGCAGAGTGCGCTTAGGATCTGCGTGACAAAAAAAAAATAAAGAACAAGTAATTAGTATATATATATATATATCACCCCCAAATTTGAAAAAAAAAATAATAAACCTACACTGACCTCAGCCTCTGTCAAAGAAGGAACATCTGACACATTTGCAGTATGTTCCTCACGTGCAGGCTGTGGAGAAAAAAACATTTTTATAAATAAACACATTCAATAAACAAGCCTAAACAAACTAATTACATTTAAGGCCTTTTAAACATTGAATTACACCTCAAGAACTGCCAATTACCTAACAAGAATTGAATCTAAATACAAAGAAAAAAAATATATTTCAACAGCCACAGCAAGAACTCCAAATACAATATAATTAAAGAACAATTTACAAGAACTTTCAGAGTAGCATCAAGAGAGACTACCTGTCCATGTGTGTAACCAGAAGAAGACCCACCAGCTGCATGTTGCTCCTTATGCGCAGGCTGTGGGAAAAAATACATTTCATAACCATATTCAATAAACAACCCTAAACAAACCAATTACATGCATAACCTTTTAAACATTTCATTACAGTTCAATAATTCCCAATTTCCTAACAAAAATTGAATCCAAACGCAATTCTCCAACTCCCATGTAATTAAAGAACAATTTAAAAGTAGGAATTCCGGAAATTAACAATACCTGGCCAGGGCTGTAACCAGAAGAAGAACCACCATTTGCTGCAGCATGTTGCTCCTTATGTGCAGGCTGTGGAAAAAAACACATTGCATATATAACGATATTCAATCGACAACCCTAAACAAACCAATTACATGCAAATCCTTTCAAACATTTCACTACAGTTCAAGAACTCCCAAGTTCCTGAGAAGAATTCAATGACAGATATTTATAAACAACCTACAATGCAATTGCATTATCAAGAAATTCCAACGTTTATACAATATAAATCTTTTCAACTTACAATGCAATTGCATTACCAAGAAATTCCCACAAAAAATTATACCTCTGTGGAATGAGAAGAACCAGGAATCTTGCCACTCACTGCGTCAGTAGAGTCCGCAGAGGGGGAGCTAGAGCCACGAGGATAAGCATTCCTCTTCATTTTTGAGTATGAGTTTCTTGTTTCTTGTTTCTTTGCTTGAACTTCTTGATAATTCTGATTTCGCGCTTTACTTGATTATTGTTTGCTTCTTCATTGTGATGGAGGGAAGCTTGGCATTTTATATTTGGTTGGCAGTAAAAAATGTTTTACTAAATTACTAAATACCTTTTTTTTTTCCACCATTTTACAGGGGCCTTGGCCTTTTGGGTTTTAAAGCAGCCTGCAGTATTGTGGGCAGGGGTGTACAACTAGCTATACCGCTTATAATTTATAAACTATTTACGATATTAAATAAGTTAAAAAAAAAATTTAAAATATAAAGTATAAATTTAAAATATTTATTAAAAAAAATTAATAAATTTTTTATTAAATCAATTATAATTTTTATAATAATATATTTTTTAAATATTTAAATAAATATAAATTTATATATTAATATTTAAAATTAAATTATTAATTTATTAAAATTATCAATTTTTTTTTTTTTTTTCGAACTTAGTAGAGTTGTATAATCCCTGGTAGTATTTGTGAAAGGGCAGGGGGTGTGGGTTTCAACCCTGCCCCCACTAAAGCTGTCCCTTCAAGTAGCCATCCAGCTACATCAGGCGGGCGGGGACATTAAAATTATCAGTTAGTTCGTAGAGTTTTGCATATTTTAAACTCGATACGGATTCAAAGAGGGATTGGTCTTACTTTTATCGTTATTTTATATTTAAAAAAAAAAAAAATCTTCTTCTTAGTGTGGCTAACTATAGATTTGCACAAGAAGAAGCACAAAAAAAAAAAAAAAAGTGATGGGTTGCAAACACAGAACGGGAGCACAAGTTGAAACAGAGTATTTAAGCGAAACCTTATTGTTTGCTACCATGTGTATAATTGGATTCCCTGTTGATGTTTATGTTAGAGATGGCTCTGTCTACTCTGGTACCTTCCACACTGCCTCTATTGACAAGGACTACGGTCAGTTTTCTTTTCTTTTCTTTTTCTCTTTAGTTTGAGATTAGTTTAAGATTCTCTTGAATTGATTTTGAATTGTGGGTTGCGTTCTTTTTAATCAAAATCTTTTGTGGGTTATGATTTTGTTAAAGAAATGCATCTGGGTTTTTATTTTTATTGAGAAATTTATTGGCTTTTTTCTTTTGTTTCTGGGTTGATGGGATCAGATTGGATTCTGATCTGGGTTTATGCTTGTACGTTGCGTAATTGTATATTAAGTGATCAAGAATTTTAGTTTTTTTAATCCCCAGTTATTATTTTCTGAATTCTGAAAGTTTTAAGTGATATTTACAAGGTTGAGTTATGTTATTTTATGTAGGTATTGTATTGAAGGAAGCAAAATTGACCAAGAAGGGGAAACATGTTTCAAATGTGGCTAATGGGAGTGTGATAGAAACACTTGTAATTCTTTCACGTGACCTTGTTCAAGTCGTTGCAAGGGTAAGCTTCTACTTCCATTTTAGATTCTTGTTGGGATGCAACAGTGAACAATCTGTTTGATATATGTGGGGCTTTCTACAGGGAGTTCTAGTCCCAGCTGACAGTGTCAATGGAAATGTAGCTAGTGATTATGTAGAAGCTGCTGCACTCAAAGTTCCTTCTTCTGAGCATTTAGAGAGTGAGGCAAAGGAACCAAACAAATCTGCTGCAGACGAAAAGAAAAGTAATGATGACAGGTTTGTCTCATGTTGGATTTGGATTAAGGATAGAAATTTTCAAGTTTGGATCACACTAGATAATGATTTGAGTTTCTTTATTAGGTTGTATTTCTCCTTTTCATTTTATTGTTTTCCATTTTAGCCCTCAGATATGTGAGGGATTTTCTCTCATTGCATGCAATGCTTATGAGAAAGATTGCATATATAAAGAATATTGTGTGCATGTGAAGGTAATTTGAAAAATGAAAGTTACTTAGCAATCTGGAACTTCTGAAAATTGATGGCTGAGATATTTAGTACCTAAATTACATTGTTAGTTTAATAATGATAGTCAAACTGGGTCCTCACAATAATTATTGATTTAGGATGTCAGCCCAAAACCAGATTACTTCTGCCAATGGTTTCATGCCAACAAAAGCTGGAAAGGAGCATGATGGAAGAAAATTGTCACCTACTCATTCAGGAATTGCCACAGAAGTTGAATTCAGGAAGAAAGATGTGATAAATATTTCAAAGGTTGGGGCTAGTCTCATCTATTCTAGATATATCTTTTTTAAGTCTAGGATCTAGAGGACTGACGGTTTCTAGTAAAAATCAGAAGATCTATTAAAACATAAATGATGTTATAAGTGAAAAACTTGTTCTTTTGAGATTCTTCTTGGGTTTGTTATAAAGCTTCCTACAAAAGATGTAGAATTGGTGATCTAAAGGATCAATATTTTTTTTTTCTTTTTTTTTTGGGGGGGTGTGGTGGAAAGATTTATGTGTCTGTTGTTTCTTTTAAACTTTTTATTTGGTTTATATTTCCTTAATGCAGAGCAAAGAAGATGTTGATGCCTCCGATTGTGGAAGGTACATTTTGCTTTCCATTACCATGTTTTAGTATATTAGCCAACAGTCATTCTAAAGCCCGTGTTATCTTAGCATTCTGTGTCTTGGCACTGGCATTGTGAGAGCATGTGGATCTGGCATAAATTTGTACATAATTGTTCCACATGAGTATTTGCTGTCTTTATCTTTTGGGCGTAGCATTGCTGCTCAGCAATGATTATCTTCAAATCATTTCCTCATATGAGTTCTTTCTAATTTTCAGAATCCTGTCAATTGTTTTTTGACAGAGAGATTGGAGATGAAAGATCACAAGAGGAGCATGATCATCACAAGCAAAAGTTTCAACTTCAGAGGGAAAAGAGTGTATGTAATGACTGGCCTAAGTTATTTCCTTTCTATAAGGTCCAAGATTTCTGGAGTTGGAAAGTAATTTATGTAGATATTTGCCTGTGCAATTGTCTCATGCAGGATGATGAAGTTCAAAGCTCAAGTTCAATCTGTAAGTTCAGTGCCTGAAAGCAAGGCTAAAATATCTTTTTTAGAAAAGCATCCTTTCTTTTTCAGTATTATATTATTTCAATGGTTGTCTGTTCAAAAGAAAAATCATTATGGTGGCTGAAGTGAGTATGATTACACTGATATTTTTGTATATCAGTAGGAAGAGGTAGTCAATGTCCTTGGTGTTAAAGGCTTTGTTACATGAGCCTGATGATGTTCATCAATGACCATTACACCATGGACTTGCATTGGAAAGTGTTCGTGGTGATCAAAACTTATGAACATTGTTTGGGGTGCTTTCTATGTCTTATAGATATGTTTTTAACATTACAAATATTTGATGCATTCAAATCATTGTTTTGTTGACTTAAGTTACAGAATTTTAGGGCTACTCTCTTGTTAGATATCTCTGTGTTTCTATGATGTACTAATCACTGATTCACTGTCCTTTTTTAATAGTTTAGCACTTTGCATGCAGCGGGTTTGTGTCTTTCTGAAGCAAAGGCTATTGAGGAAGGGCGAGGGGTGAGGAAACCATTACCTAATGGGGTATTGAGTGGAAATGCTGCTGGTCCAAGTATTTCAACTGCTTCCAGTACTCTGGTTGAGGTGACCTCAGAATCATGCTCTGGGTCATTATCTTCCTCGATAGATATGGTTTCTCCACAAAGCTCAGAATCCACTAAAATCTCCAAGGTAACAACCATGTTTGCTTCCCTTTATCCTTGAATACTCAACTTCCCACATATATAAATAGAAAATAATTAAATTAAAATATATATTTTACCATTATTTAAAAATAATATAGTCATCACTTTTTCTTCTTGAACATTTTGGGATATATTTTACCTGCATGGATGATCTAAATTTATGTGTCAGTCATTAGATTATCATTGCACATTTTGTATGTTTCATCATTGTGTCATGACTCATGAGATATTGTAGTTCCTCAGAACTTCATATAATCAAGATAATGATATTTTTGAATAAAAATGAAATTTCTCTTTTGTTTCAGGAATTCAAGCTCAATCCAGAAGCAAAAATTTTCTGTCCATCATTTGCAACTTCAATATCAGCCAATACAGCAGTTCCTGCAGTTTCAAGCATGCCTTATGTACCAAGCAACTCCCCTATGGTACCTTCCATTGCTGCTGCTGCTCCTCAGTCAGAAGTTGGAATTAGCCCTTTTGCACCTCGACCATCTGTCCCTGCTAAGTTTGCTCCATACACTAATTTGACAGCAGTGAATGGTGTCACTGGTCCTCAATTTTCACAACCAGTATGTATTATTGAACTTGCTTCTTATAGGTTTAATATTTTCTGATTCTAATTTAGATTCTGCCTTTGGTTCACTTCTTCAAGGATCAACTCTTATCTGTTCCTTCTCAGCCACATGCCTGTACAACAATATATTTCTGGAAGGTCTCCTTCCCCTATGGAATACCTCCCCATTTTTTTTTTTTTTTTCATATTATTAACAACTGGAGTTCTCATTTTCAGGATTTAGTTTTAGAACAATGGAATGAATTCAATTGGTAAAATTCACACCATGTGTTGAGAGAAGATTACTGTTCATAGAATTCAAGTAGTGCTTGGCTACTTTGAAAATTGTCAAAGCGGTATATAAATTTTTCTTTAGCTTGGCCAATAATTGCAGTTGTTGCAGACAAAATATGATTGCTTCCAGCGATTTCATCAATTTAGGAAACTGCTTTTTCCCTTTTGAGTACTTTAGGGTTATGCAGTAGCTAGATAGTTTCCTTCTCAGAATGGTAAACAGTAGTCCATTTATTATACCCAAGTCTAATGATAAATGTAGAAAGGATGGGCACAGGCAATGCTTTCTAGTTTAAAATTTTTTGAGTTAATGCTATTGTAGTGCTCACAAGGGATTCCTTTTGAGTTACAGATTGTTGGCCACATGGGGAACAGGACACAACTGCTTAGATATGCTGGTCAATATCATGCCACTCAGGCTGCACCAGCATATGTGCCTCCAAATTCTCAAGCTGTGAGTAGAAGTTTTCTTGTGATTTTCATTCCATGGTTGATTCACTTTTCCATTTTTTTCATATGCAAAGTTTTGCTTTATTTGCTGCTGAACTGGTAATTTATGCAATGCTAATATTTTTTTTTTTTTTTCTGTAGGTTATGGTTGGACGACTTGGCCAGGTTGTCTATGTGCAGCCAGTTCCTCATGTAAGATATATTATTCACTACATTACATGATTAAAGCACTTTAATGTTTGGCAGTTTCCTAATTCTTTATATATTGAAAGAGAAAAAAAGTTTGTATAGACCTTTAGCTGTTGTAGCTTACATTTAGCTTTTTTGTGGCCGTAGAAAAGATTAATCTAGACAACATGTCAGGAGGAAAAATTTCAATTATTCGTTAATGTACCAAAACAAAGTGCCTAGGAAAATTGACTATTGCCCTTGTATTGATAAGAATACTGTAGTGATCTATTAGAAATATTAGGAGTCCTTCATTAGTGTCTGGCTGACATGAGGGATCTCTTATAGTCGTAGCCAACCTTCTACTGAGAAAATATGAAACTGTAATTTGCATTACTGCAAAACAATGCTTGCCATGTTCTTAATTGATGTAGAGGTTAATCAGCTGCAATTTTAATGTGAAATATTGTGTTGTGGAATAGTTAAAATGCTGCTTCAATTAATGAGCTTAAAATTAAAATGTCATGAAGGTTTAAGTTTATTTTCTTGGTTTTTCATATTTTGAGTTCCTGGTGGCATTTCTAAAATCTTGAAATTATTTGTTTTATTAATATTTTTGTTTTGGTCCTTGGGGTTTTTATACTAGAATTTTTCTTGGTGATTTTCTAATTATTTAATTGTCTTTTATTTCATATGGAAGGATTTGGTACATAGTAGAGCTACAGTTTCACCTGTATCTGCACGTCCTCTGTTGCCTCCACATCAGGTCCAATATCCTAAGCATCAAGGTACACATGGGCTTTCATGTTTTTCAGATGAACATTTTATGTGTGTGGCAAGAAATTGTGTTTTCATTATTCATCATTTCACTAGATGCTGTGGATAGGCTGCACATGTAGACGAGCTTAGTTTTCTCTCATTTATTTTTTTATTTTTAATGCTTTTTATCAAGTTAATAATGAGACCTAACGTTGCAGCTAATATTCAAATGCTCTAAAAAATTACAAGAAGTCAAGTTTACCCACTTGAGCTGATGCGATGCCATGGTTGTTAATGTGTTAAGTGAGTTTCAAAATGTTTCCTATGCTTCAAGATTTATTGAATAGAAAATCTTAAGTTCAATGTAATAAGTTGAAGTAAGATAAGTATGTTCCTATGCTTGTGCATGTTCTTGCAAGCATTCATACTAATTTACATATACACATTAAGGAAGAGAAAGAAACAAAACAGTAAATGGGTTTATATTCTGGTGCAAGTAACATGGATGTGACATTAGTTAGAATTCTCTGTAGGCTATATAGGCTGAGAGCTAGAAATAAAGATTCTTGAAAGGCAATTTATTGGTATCAGCCTTTGTTTCTCATGTAATATGTAATGTGTGTCTGCAAGGGAAATTGTTGACATGAGCATTATTTATCATGCATTCCATGTAAAGATTCGAATGATAGGTTATTTTTACTTTAAAAGGTTGTTTGGCTTGGCACAAAGCTGAATGATGGCTAGCATTTTTCTATTCATGGGGTAAATAACAGACCTTCATCCTGATGCCTATTTAATTTTTTTTTATTGCGTGCAAGTAATTTGAATAGCTTACTGATTTGCAAATTGTCTTCAGCCATAATATTTTAAGTCCATCCAGATGCAGAATCTTGATGCTTTCTTTGCATTGCGTACTCCTACTAAGGAAAATTATGCTGGACTGGAATTGCTCTTCATTCCACTCCTTGAGCATAAACTTCGGGGTGATCATTTTTCATTTACTAGTTCTATCTGGATTGCAGGTAGTGCGGCAGGACAGACCCTGCAAACGTGTGCACCCCCGCCTTTTATAGCTGGTGGCCAGCAACCATTTGCAATGCCTAACCACATTCCTCTTCTGCAACCTCCTATTCCCACTAATCGTTCTGTTCCTGTCCCAGGATCGAATGCTCTATTTGGTACCAAGTTTCCATGAATATATTTCATCGTCATAACTTCATGATTCTTTGCTGTGAAAGATAAAAATTTTGATCCAGAGTTTTCTGAAAGAACATGTAGTCCAGAGGGATTTTTATATCTATCCCCAGTATACAGAGTCAAAGCTCTATCTTTTGTTTTTGATGTAAGACGTGCTTTAGTTTTTGTATTTATTTTTTGTGAAAATAGAGGAAAGTTTACAGAAATAGTCAGTTGCTTATTGAAAACATAGTTGGGAGGATCAAAATGTATATTATTGAAAGAGACAGACAGCCACAAACTGACATCACTGTTTCTTGTGGTTACCAGGCAAGATGTGAACAAAGGCTATTTCATATCTTCCTGTGTAAGTTGTTTACGACTTCCTATTCCTATGCCAAGTCCTTGCTTAAGAAGCTGCTAGGTTAGTGGCACCTATTGCGCATCGATGGAAAGGCAGCAGTTCAAACATTTCCAATTCCCTCTTCCCCCTCATGTATCTAAAGGCGGACACAGAAGGGATCATCTAAGGTGTATAAGGAGTGAGCTTCTTGACTTGAAATGAACAATAGCAAAACACGGCTGATGTGATAATAGCCTCTGAATTATAGGAATCTTTTCCAAAACAGTCCCAACATAACCAAATGCTAATTATCCTAGGCTCAGACAAGGATCAGTATTTCATGTCCATAGGCGGTTGGTTTAGATTTAGGAATTTTTGTCAAATTGCAAACAAGGGCCATTCCGATTTCCTCTATCTTCTTCTCCATGAAAACGTCTCTCAAACCCATGTAAAATATGTATCCTTGGGCATATAAACTGAGCAGCGGTGCTTTTATATTTAAAGAGCTATAACCTTCAAACTATTATATAACTTGCAACTGCTAAATAACAACCAGCTAGTTTTTTAACCTGTAAACTTAAAAGCATTAAACCTTCTTGGTCTCTTTAAAGGTTTAAACATAGGTTTTCTCTAGCCCTTACCTATTCTAAAGGACAGTAAGCTTTCTACAGGACAATCAATTGTTGAAAATTGTTTCTTGAACTTGTTACGCAGGCATGAAATTGCCTGGGGAAATAGTTGATCCACTGCTGCATCAGACACTTGATGTCCGTGAATGTTTCTTGGAATAACCACCGTCTTCGTCCTCGGGTTCTTGGCTTCTCAAATCATCTAGCATTGATCTAGGATCTGCAGTTGCACTTTGTGCATGAGTTGCCTGGTTCTTGGGCATGCTTTCCTGCAAAACCTTCTTAAGTGCTAGATATCAGTTTACTATTAACCTTAATATGCACATTATTAAACTCAATATTAACCGCATTCTAAATGATCACTCATATTACCTGCAAAAGCTCGGTCATTTTTCCAGGTCTATAATTCTCCAAAGGTGTTGACACAACTGCAGGGTGATTATGAAGATCAGGCTGTACAGCTTGCAGGGGCTCAACAGAAAGTGCCCGATCTGAGTCATTGATATCATCTTCCGTAGCAATGCTAGAATCTTTAGCAGACAACTTACCACCTGAGCTGGTATCAGTCTCTGTAGACTCTGTTGGGACCTGAATTCTCTTGATGACTTCAGTCAACAGTTTCTCAAACGGCATGCCAGGTAAGTTTGATTTAGCTTCGGCTTCTTGCAGTGACTGCCCCAGACCAGGTCCATTGTTTATGCCTGGAGGTGTTACCTGCTGGTTACTTTGAGACTGAAAATGCAAATGAGATTGAACACCTTGCACTTGGTTCGTAAGCGTTGATCCATTTGATGGATGAGCATCATCTGGTACCTGTTTCCCTTTGGAGGCCGAAGCATGGTCTGGTTGAGTTGCAACTGAAGATGGTTCCCCAGCAGCCCCATTTGATACATTAATGGGATGAAGTACAACAGGCACCAGATTGCCTCTTGAGATCCCAGGAGAAAGATTTTCAGTTGTCACTGAAGGCACCTCTTTGCCTTTTGAGGCCAAGGGATTAGCAACTCGAACTGCATGAACAGTTCCATTTCTCTCTCTAGATCGAGAATTATGGCTATGTACCTGAGCATAGTTTTCTCTTGGGAGTGGAATCTCATTTCTCCTAATCATTTGAACACCTGGAGCAACATCATTGTCAGGGGAGACAGGGACATAATGACCAGCCTTGAAAACAACACCCCTCAAAGTAGTTTCCGAGTTGTTGACCTTGACAGTGAGCAAATATCCAGCATCAAATGTTGCCTCAATGACACCATGAACAGTCTGACCCACCATTAAATCAGTTGCATTGTTAATTGGATGTACTTGATGGGGCTGACTTCCATTGACCCCAACAAATCGAGGACGAGAGCTCTCCCCATGATATGTATTATGCCTTGAAGCATGAGAAACCTTACCACGATCTACATCTAGTTTTGGATACTTACGTGGACGACCACGCTTGCGCTTCACAGGGACAAGTGCTGATGCATCAGGGAAATTCCTTTGGTTTGCTTCACTCATGTTCAATATATATACATATATATGTACTATACGATAAACTTTCCTTTGTCTTCCACGCAAGCTATTCTGGGGTTTCCCTTCCTGAAGTAAAAAGTGATGTTATTGTTGAGTTCATAGAAGTAAATTGCAGCACTTATAACCAGAGAAAGTTAGAAACCAAATGTCAAAAGCACAGATAATTATGCTTCCAATAATAAACTTTAGCAAGTATGAGGTAACTTGGCCTGACTACGTAATATAAACAGGGATGATGCTCAATGCACTGATTAAGAGCACTATCTAACACTTAACATATTTAGGCATGTGATATGCAACCTAATATACAATCACAATCCAATGCAGTAAACACTTTCCACTCAACAGCATGCAAAAACTCTACGATTTCTTAATGTTATATTTGATTCACATTATCTTTTGAAGTAAGAAGATGGCCTGAACTCTTGCTCTTCAATTTCAAATATGGATTTATACATCTTAATCGCAGGTTGGAACTCTATCTGTTGTTCAAAACCTTTTAAAATATTGATGCAAGACACAATATCAGAATTCAGAAGGAACTAATGTCTGGCAAAATCCTAGGGAACATTTCCTGACAAACATAGGCCGAAGTAAGACTATAACAGAACAAGTGCACAGCATCCAATCTTAAAGTCATTGTTTCAACCTAGTTTATTTTTCCCATAACATATTTGTTCCACAAGGCTAATCATATCACACAGATTGCATCTTGCAATAAATTTGAAGGACTACTATCAGCACATGACAAGTGACCAAGTTTACATGTTTCTACAAATAGCCATTGACTAATACTGATCCTGCTTCGATAGGGTCCTTGGAGGGGTGGAGTATGCAAAAACATTACATATCATGGCAGCCCCACGGAAAATCAAACAACCCCCCAGACAACAATCCCCAAAAAAATAAATGCAGATCACCTCGTAAATGTGAAGCAAAAAGATGTAGCAATTTTGAAAAGAGCAAATAATTATAGCGAAGTGGTAAAATCAGCCAAGAGCCAAACAATTTCAAATAAACATGTAAAATAAGCTTATAAACTAAGAATAAAAGCCAGTGATGAATAACTTGCCTAAAGGAATCCCACCATTACCCATCCCCAGACCATCCCATATTAGCTCATTCAACTTGTCCACGATTTGGCGAATATAGAAGAACTCGAATAAATCTAGCTATCTTGGAACAATCCAGCTGAGATAGCATCAATGTTGCATATTACCCATAAATACTGATGTAAACGCCATCGTAAATTACATAAAGCTCTTCTGCCTATAATTCCACAACTATGTGTAGCATTGGGTGTTAACAATTTGTTAAAAAAAATCTTAAGCCCTCTATCTAAAGGTAAAATCTTGAGGCTCCTACAGATCCAATTAATAAAACCCAAAATGCAAGGTATAAGTATAACAATTGTATGGAAGCCAGTTAGAAAAAATTCATCAGAAATTGTAAATTTCTGTCTCAATGCCAAAATAGGTCTCCTCCATTTGATAGTTTACAACAGCTAGTATTCATTCTTAAGCTTATCAAATAAGGTTATAATGGTCAAAGAAAAGCTAATGAACATATCAGAAACACATGCACACAACAGGGAAGACATAGCCACAACCTGTAAGTTGAAAGCTATGACATATTTGGATCTCATTATGGATCAAGCAAAACAAAGATGACCATGTGTAGGCATTTAAACATTAATCAATTACCTGAGAAATGTGGACCCAAATGGCCAATGGTGATAAATTGCAAGAAATAGTTGTTTAATTTGGAATTTTACCCCCCCACAAATGGTTTCTTGGACCAAAGTTCAGCATACAGAAAGCAAATACTCTCATTCAAACTGATAAGGACCACCACTATTCATACAATCACCCGCCAAAACTAATAAAGGAAAAAATATTCTCTTTTTTTCAGCACTAAAATCAAATGCAACTACAGCACTGATATACAAACAAGGACAAAATTTCTATTTTCACACATTTATTTCCTCCAACTCCTAAATTCCAGCTATAGTAAAGAAACACTTGAAATAGCATATAAAGTCACAATCGTTTGGAACTTTTCTTTCATTTGAAACAGCATGCACTATAAAAATGAGCAGCAAAAACTAAAACCAGAAGAATTCAAGTGAGCACCACAAGCACACCAATAAAATAGAGATAATAATCAAGCACAAATGCACATGCAACAAAAACCCAAGTTTACTACTGAGAGAGTAAACTCACAGCTACCATGGAAAAAAAAAAGATAGCAACCCAGAAAGGGAAAAGCTAAAAAGACTCTAACTTTCACATTATTTTAGTCCCACAGAACTCTAAAAGCCTATGCTTGGTTGCTGAGAAAATGCAAAGAAAAAAGAAAAATTATTTAAACTTGCAAATAAATAAAAAAGAACCAAACTTTTCATTTGCCAAAGTCTCCAGATAATTAAAAGAAACTAAATTTATGTCAGCTAGAAATGAAAACATGTATTGAGAAGCTAGGGATTCTCAAGAAATGAACATACCTTCGGTAGTAGTGTTTTTGTGGGGGGGAAAAATCCAAGAAACCAAACCAAAAAAAAAAAAAGAAAATTAAATCATACAAGAAAAAAAAAAAAAAGGAAACAAATGAAAAACAAATTGGGGAAGGTTTTGGATTAATATTGAACCCACAAATAAAAATAAAAAAAAAAAAGTTTCAGGACATATCTAATTGAAATCTTTGTGCCTTAAGCCTGAGGTTAGGGACAAAGAGAACAAGGTCCACTATGGTGGGACCCAGTTTTTGTGGGGTTCATCACTGCTAAGTTGACAGTACTGTGACATAGGGTTCCCCCTAAACTGTGTCTGTGACTAGTTTGTAATGTGGGTACAAGTAATTTATTAAAAAAAATTATTAATTAATAGTAATAATACTAAATATATTTTATTTTATTTTTATCAGTTTAAAGTCCGGAGGAGCTCCAGAACCTTGGGCGGGATCAAATTTATTTCATAGTTGAACTTCAAAGAAATATTCACTAACATTTGAAAATGGATACTTTTATATGCTTTAATAATTAAATTTTTGTTTCAGAAAAAATAAACTTCAATATTTTTTTGTTAAGATTTTTATTTTTTTGAAATCAAGTCCTAATGTTTTCTGAACTGCAATAATTTTCTTTTTTTTATTTGGAAAAATTAGGCATGTATGGGGGTAGTTAGATTTGAATTTATTACTCAAGATTTAACACCTAATTATGGGTTAGGTCATTAAATATTAGAAGATCTAGTTGGTGATGCTTAATAAATTTCTTTTTTTTTTAATAATGCAATACTTAATAATTTGGAATGTTTTAAAATTTAAGTTTTAGTACAAAATTTTAATATATAATAAAGAGGGGAGTGAGATTTAAATAAATAAAAAAATATAAATGTCAACCCACAAGAGTCAGCTAAAGTGAACAGCATGTACTGTTTGGATTTGCATGTACTCTTTGGATTTTTTGGTTGCTGACACTTGTTATTGCAGCTGTTGAATAAAGGACCATAATTCATAAGGCTGCTATTAACACTTTTTGCCTTTTTCTTTACTTTCTCAGGTGCCTTTTTTTGGTGCACCCACCTCTTTTAATAAAATTATAACTGCTTAAAAATTTAATCATTTTGTTCAAAAACCAAAAGCATCTAATAATTCATTAATCTTGTTACATTTTATCACATAGATAGTTGAATGTAATAGTTTACATATTAATTAAAATAATTGAAAATAGATAAAAAAAAATATTGAATTTATATTTTCTAGTGGATTATATAACAGAAATTATTTTTTATAAATTACTTAGTGTAAAAATATTTTTTATTAATATTAATGGATGAAAATGGTAAAGAAAAAATTGTTGATTTCATGATTCTTTATAACAAATATAGACTGTTTTTGTACCTTCTCAAAACAAGCAAACAAAGAAATGGCAACTTGGGTTTCTTATTTTTAGATGTAGATTAACTATGTGACCTATTTGGGATAAAATATTATGTATATGCATAAAAAGAATGTTAAAAACTGACCATATATTACCCATCTAGAATATCTCAATAAAGAAATTTTGAAGGGTATGATTGCTTCATCTTATTTGTCATGGTCAAGGTTGTTATACATTTTATTTAACTAAAATAATGAATTGTTCTCTTCTAAATTGAAAACATAATTGGTACTAAACAATATCAACTTTTCAATAATGGTTTTATAATAATGTTCAGTTTTTATGACCAAATATTAGGTATTGACTATGACACCAGCACCTTTTGATTATGTCTTTAATGATCACAAGAGATCTCCTAACAAAATTTTTTAATAGATTAAGTATAGTATTGTTGGTAACCATGTTTTTCTTGTTTAAGTTCCATGGTTTTCCTTAATTCTTTGGCTTTAAGCTTCTTAATTCTCTTGTGTTTGAGGTGACTAGTCGGCAATGAAGGAATTAAAAATTGTTGATATGAATGTATATATGCTCTTCAAATAAATCAATCCAATTCAGCTCAAAAGGCAAAACCTAGGAATATACCAAATCTATTTGAAATCTCACAAACAGTTGCAGCCATGTACAAAAAATCTTCCACCCTTACTTTCACACTGCGTCTATGTCTTGATTGATTTTCAAACCTTAAAAACAGTTTTTTTTTTTTATCTGAACCACCGGTATCCAGAATTTATTGGACTCTAACTAATCCATACTTAAAAATAGTATTTTAATATAGATATCATTTATTTATATCCATACTTAAGTGATAAACCCCTGCGGCCTAAACCATCACAAGGGGTTGATGGGACCTACTTATATGGGGTCCCACACCTATAAATAGTAGACTAAATCCCCCTCTTAGGGTGTTCATAGGTTCCGAACTGACCGAACCAAAAATCAAACCGATTCTATTCGATTTGGTTCGGTTTGATTTTTTAGAATTTTCAAATTTTTAGAACCGAACCGAAACTTGATTCGGTTCGATTTTATATACAAAAATTTCAGT
This sequence comes from Macaranga tanarius, assembly GCA_949673435.1. Classification (NCBI taxonomy): domain Eukaryota; kingdom Viridiplantae; phylum Streptophyta; class Magnoliopsida; order Malpighiales; family Euphorbiaceae; genus Macaranga; species Macaranga tanarius. The sequence goes on along the minus strand of CATIWO010111413.1, from coordinate 6,392 downwards.
TAACAGAATTAGCCGAACTTTTATTTTTTATTTTTATAATTCTAAATATTTTTTAAAAAATATATACTAATTTAATATAAAAATACAAAAATAATTTATATTTTTAAAATTTTTAGTTTGGTTCGATCGGTTCGATTTTTCACACATAATTTTCGAATTTTTATAACCGATCAAACCGAACTAAAATTTAGTTCTGTTCAGTTCGGTTTTAAATTATTTTGGTTTGATTAGTTCAGTTCGACCAAAAAAATTGACCGAACTGACCAAATGAACACCCCTACCCTCCTCTACAAACACTAAGGGTGCGTTTGGATCAGGGCTAAAAAATTAGGGTGTAACTGTTACCTACATGTGTAACTTTTAAAGGGGTAACAGTTACAGATATAGTAGCTAAATTGTTAACCTTATTTGGTAAATAAAAGGTAATGTATAAGCTGTATAATTGATTTTTCTAAAAATTTCTTATTATATAAATGCAATAATAAAAATAAATAAGTAAATAAATAAATTATTATAAAATTTTCCATCAACAATAAAATTAATTTTAAAAATATCAAATAAAAAAATTTCATGAAAATAATATCAAAGATTTTTCATATATTAAATTCATAATAGTTAAAATAATATTTGATCAATTCATTGACATTCTCATAAGAATTTCATGGAAAAAATTAAAAATATAAAATATAAATAAGTAACAATAACAATATTAAATTGTAAACAAGATAGAAATAATAAAATTATAAAAATTAAATTAATTTATATATTTTTATAAATTTGATTTGTATTTTATTAATGTACAAAATATTAAAAAGATGAGTAATTTATAAAAAAAAACTCATAAAAATGTTAACAAAATACAAAAATTTATATTTTTTCATAAAAAAAATTTTTACAGTCTTTTATCCAACTCCCCAACTAGGTTAACAAAAATACACTTAAAAGGAGGTTAATTGTTAATGGGGTTAAATAATAACCTTATGCATTACAAGAGTAACATTTACCCTCCTATCCAAGCGTATCCTAACAATTAAGACATTGGGACTCCATGAGACACTAACAAAGCAACAATAGTCCAAAACAAAAGTGATAAATATAACCCAACCAAAGAATAGTTTAGGAATTACTGTCTAGGACATCTTAAAATGTAAGATCCCTGCCATTAATTTATAAAATTAATTTTCACCAGATTAAAAGGGAAAACCTATTTCTATTATGTAATTCATCAATCATTAATTAAGTTAATAACCTATGCTAAGATAATAGGCGAGAATTTTTCTCGTTTATGCAATTTGATATCCTGTCATTTGACACAGCAGAGTTGATAATTCAAACCTTAACTGAATCAAGCCTGTAGACCCTAACATATCATAGTAAAATATTCTCAGACTACTTCAGCAGCCTTTAACATGTCAAGAGAGGGGAGAAAGATCTTGTGAGACCCATAAACATGCACAAAAAGAAAAAGAAAAATCATACACAGAGTGAGAGAGAATGTGATATCTATGCAGTAACTACAGCAGTTAAAATATACAAGGTGCATTAAAACCTATTACACAACTGATAGACATGGATCAAACAACCATGGGTTATTGCAAGAGATTAAGCAGCATAAACCTCAGTAGTAGCTCAGCTCATCTAGCAAATTGCATTTCTACTATGCTTTCTGCAGCTTTTTTCACGGGACTTTTCCAGATTGTAAAAATTACAAAGAGAAGATGTCTCAACTAGGATTACGGACTATATTTGTAGTACCTTTTAACAAAGAGGTCTTTGAAACTCTGAAAGGTTTTCAGCATATATATCATGTACCAATTTTACGTACTCATCAATTTTTTCAGCTTTCCAGTGATCAGTTTTTACTGGAGGAAGATATTTGACAGTTATGGGTGCTGGCCGAACATGCAGACTGCCCTTCCTCCATGCTTGATGAGTTCCTGTCAGGATGATTGGAACTATCGGTAGCCGTGTTTGCAATGCTAAATGAACAAAACCCTGAAAAAGAGAAACACATAAAGAAGAACAAGGTAAAAGATCCAGTTACAAGGCAACGTTATGCAGAACTAAATATAAGGAAGAACACTGAAAATAAAAGTTTTGTGGTTACGACAGATTCTCCTCCCTACTTTGCACCTCAGAAATTACCAGAGAAGTCTTAATGAGACATTGGATTACTATAAAAATCGTATAGAATATGATCACATCTTGATGCTTATGACATAATATTGGCTCAACATAAAGATGCTAACAACATCATTGTTATTGAGCATCAGTTTGAACTGCCAATTGAATAAGTCTAGCTATAAGTAAATGTCATAATTAAAGCATTCATGCAATGTGCAAGAAGAGGTCTTTCAGAAGCAAACTATTTTGACATTGAACAAAATGCAAACAGAGACATGCCAGCAGACAAATAATTCAACAATTTTATTGTCTTTGGGAGCATGATTACATCAACATTGTGACAACATATTTAATTTGAACAAAGAACTGAATTTACCTTTTTAAAAGGGAGCAGCCGTCCATTTTTGGATCTTGTGCCCTCGGGAAAAATGATTAATGATAGATTATTTCTGATAACTGCACAAGCTGCCTGAGAGAAGAAAATTTGAAGTTAGGTACAAGGACAGACAATAACATAAATTCACAATGTAAAGGAAGGAAGGGGTGGTTACTTCTTTCATGGATTGAATTGCAGCCGTTGGATTAGAGCGGTCTATTCGAAGATGGTTGGCCAATACATATAGTTGTCCAAATAGTGGGTACCATATAATCTGCACAAATACATGTTTCACTCGTCAGTGAAGCTGAGGTTTTATCTAGCACGGGCAGTGTCTTTACATATTGAAGCAGTTAAAAACCAAGAAAGTTGATTTTTAGCACACAAATTGACATCCAGGAGTTCCATCATTGATGGCTGTCATTATAGCTCCTTATTTATCATGACAAACATCAAATAATCAAAATAACTGACAATGTACCTCTTTCTTTGCAATCCCAACTGTGCCCGTGGGAGTCAACCACATTATAAGGAAAATATCTATAGGAGAGGCATGATTACTGATATAAATAGCCTTTTCATTTGAGAATTCAACACCTTCAATGTTTACAGGATTCCCCAAGATCCACATCTGCAAACAAAATTCTGTACTTCCAATTATCTAGCAATATTTTGCCATTAAAAACAGAAATAGAAGGAAATTCAGAATCCTAAAGATTATTGAAGTAAATTGTCAAATGAAGGTATTTGCATCCAAATGTTATTCCCCATAAATGTATTAAAGTATACACTAAGATGATATGCAGAAGTTGATTGAACAACTTGTTAAAGTTTTACTGGTTTACACTAAAGAACTCTTAATAACACTGGTCCCTCAAGTCTTCTGCCAATGAGTCAGCAAAATAAATGTAATATATTACAGAAAAGCTCTAAAACCTTCTTGTTTAATGGGTCCAAACAGAACAGATTAATTATGACGTCAAGAGTAAGTAGGCATTAGACTGGAATTCAAGCCTATAAAAAGAGAAGAAAACCTAAAGTTCTTCCACATAAGCTATCTTGCAACTTGCACCAATTTCTTTTCCATTAAAGATTAAAGAATGACCACTATCTCATGACCCCCTGCAGAAAAACCATATGTTTCTGCTAATTCTGCGGGAAATTTTATCTCATAGCAATTAATAACAAACTAGTGGTCACTAAATGTGTTTGCACATTATGAATACTTAAAAATTCGAAGTTAAAACAAGAGAAATCAAGTTTGTGAGTAAAGTATCAAAGACTAAAGAACGAATTCTTGGCAATAGTTAATTATTAAATGCCAGCGTGCACAACAGGAGAAAATCATCATATTTCAAACAGGCAGTCCAAGTCTGCATTTTTAGGACATAAATGAATTAATGAAAACTTGTAAGAACAGCAGAGAACAATATATTCAACAAAAAGGTTAAAAAGAATCATGCTGCTTTAATTGATAACCATTTATAATATAAAAACGAAATGCAAAAATTATGAAAATGGGATAAAACTACTTCAGAAAGGTAAACTTGAAATGAATCATAAAAAATAAAAATAAAAATAAAACTCACCAACGTTCTACCAGTAACATGTCCATAGACATTTCCTTGCCTAATCCTCTCATAAGGCCATGGCAAGAGCAAAAGCATGATTAAAGCCCATATAAATGTTGTAACCATCATTGACACAAAACATACAACAATCCTCACCCAAGATATCAATACTGAAATCCAACCATCATCATCAACATAAACATCACTCTTAGTCTTTTGTTCCACTCCCTCCCTCACCAACTTTTTTGAGGTTTCCTTCACATTGGTGCTGGAGTCTGTGTTGAGAAAACTCTCCAATCTCCTATTCCTCATAAAAGAACCACCTCCAGCATTCTCCATGAGCTTTATTGAAGCAGAAATTACCTTGTACAAGAGAGCAAGAAGATTGTCAGATAATTTAACTCCACTGAGTTTTAATATCAATCTCAGTTGGGGCTAGCCAGGATTACAATATAACTCAAGTGAAAGACAACAATTTAAATGGTTCGCTTAAACATGCAAGGAAAATTGAATGAATTGGACAAAACTCAGTGTATGTGATTAATTTGGATATAAATTTTCACTTATTTTCACTCCCTTTAATTTTCTAGATAGAAACACACAAAAATTAGTTGGCCAAAATCACTAATCCTCAACTCTCATGAACACAACATAGCCAAACCAATAACTTCTGTTTGGTTGCCAAGAAAACAAAAACAGCAAAAAGAAAGAAAACAACACAATCCACACACACCTCCTAATCAAATAAGAGCAAGCACTGCACTTCTTCAATCTTGAACAGAACAAACAAACAAAAACTTGGATAGAGTTATACATAAGCCACATATTTTTTTCTCAGTCTTTCTGGTAATTTCCTAGCAACCAAACATAACCCATAAACAAGAACATAATTTGGGAGGTACCCATGAAGCCTGAACTTACCAAGAATGTGATTTTCTTTATCTTGTTTTCTTGAGAAAACAAATGGAAGAAAGTTGAAGAAGATGAGACAAAAGAAAGAGGGAAAGATGGTATTTTTTGTGGACTCTTGAAAGTGTTTTTATATTATAAAAAAACCAAGAAAGGGAAGTATTTGTTAGTGCAAAGACACAAGCAGTCAAAGACAAAGACACAGAGGAAAATGTGGCGCTAAAGAATTGTGACACAGAGAGGAAGAGGAGAGAAGGAGGTCTTTATGTGTCTTCTTTCCTTATAACGCTGTCTTCGTGTTTTTTTTTTTTTTTTTTGAACTAATTCGTGTGTAATGATTCGGTATATATTTTCTATGTAAGTGCAAACTAGATCATGGAAATCATTTAAAAAAATTATGTACAAAAATAATTGAGATAAAAGAATTTCTTTATCCATCACAATTGTGCTTTCAGATTATATAAACTATTTTTAAATTTAATCTTAACCATATTATGAAAATTATTAAAAATTATACAAGCTAAAAAAATACTTAAATAGTGTGTATGTGAATTATATAAATTAATATGTGTTGCTCTTTGGCCTTTGCAAGTGAATTTTAGAGCGTGTCAGGTGTGTGAGGTACACCAACCTTGGGATCTGACTTCTTATCAGAGATTTTAGCGTAGGTTAAGGGACCTAAACCTAATGGGTTTTTAAATCAACTGTAAATAATAAAGAGTTGTGTTTAATACTGATTGTACCAAAAACAAAAAATAAAAAGTAAAAATTTAGAGAAAATGAGAACAGGAAACTAGGGGATCTGTAAGAAAATTAAAGTGCTCAATTGAAAAAAAAAAAAAATTTGAACAACGTTTGATTGCAGGAAAACAACAAACAGGATATTGAAAATTAGAAACTAAAAGCTAAATTGAAAATCTAAATTGGAATTCTGCAGAGTTGATTTGTTGTTGTCTGGTTTAGTTTGGATTTTGCTGTGTCTTCCTTTTGTTCTGCATGAGAGTCCTTTTTATCCATGGAGTTGATAATTTCCCTCTTAAGCTAGTAACTGCTCTTAAGCTAGTAACTGCTCTTTAGCCCACCACTGCACGTTTCTTGTTTTTTAAAATTCAAATTCTCTTACATCTTATCTCTTCTTCTGACAGTTACTTTTTACAGATAACTGTTAGTGTCAATTTTATATTAAATTTTCTATTTTATTTTATCAGTGTTTAATTAGAATTTGTTTGCTTTTTATTTTTAATTAGTGTTTTATTAGTATTTTAGTTATGTAGGTTAGTTTTATTTTCCTTTTTAGTTTCCTAATTATTTTATATCTTTTTGAATGTTTTTTTAGGAAATTTCTTAATCCTAGAGTGTCCAGGATCCAAGCCATATTTTAAGGAGCTGAAAATAGAAGCTAAAATCCTCAA